>JAWDJW010000039.1:0-16246 GCA_033119265.1 Coniosporium uncinatum
CGGTATTCCTTTAAAGATAGTCCTCTATAGAGTATTAAGGGTTAGAGACAAAGATATAGTTATAGTAGAGCCATTGCTATACTAGTAGAGTAAGCTATAATAGAAGCTATAATTATTAGATAGAATCTAGTCCTTGTATGTGTTCAGGACATTGCGGAGTATATTTCGCCACCCGGCTTGGCATCCCTATCGGCCCCTATCTTGAGGCCGCTGTAGTACGTCAAGCGCAGTCTTTGCGTGGGATGCGATGCCGTCCTGCCGCAGGACCTCTGATTCCTGCTATACTTCCTTGATTGCTCTCCTCTTCAACACCGCCGAATTTTCATTCAGATTATCCCAATCGTGAGCGTCCAAGCAAGCTTGCCGGCTCAGGAGCACGGCAGTGTGTGTCCTTTCCCTCATTTCCGTCTCAAATTCCTGTATCGCCTTGAGTTTGATTATCTTTCCGTTCTTGATTTCTTCTAGCTTTGTCCAGAGGTAGTACGCATCAAGTAGCCCATGATTCGCTGCTTCGCCTCTATACATTGTCATCGCATGCGCAGCGTCACCAACAAGCGTGACGTTACCTCGAGATTCCCACTTCAAGCATGGCCAGTCCGCTAGCACGATCTCTTGTATCGGTGAACCCTCAGGTATCATATTCACAGCGTCTCTCAACGGCTTCGCAAAGTCGGCTGCTCTTCGCTTCATCTTCGCTAATCTCTCCGCATCACTATTTGGGACCTCATCCTTCAACTCTTTGACTTGCCAGGAGATATTGATCTGGACCCTATATCTCTCATTGTCTTTTCCTGCTGTCCCGTTGACAGCAGGCGACTCTAGCATAGACACCCAAAGATAGTTTCCCGTCTTTGGATGGCATCCTTGAAACAGAAGCGGATCGAGATCCCGTAGAGGCTGAACTTGCTCGGGTGTCATGTTCACCGCCGCACCTATAAAGCGCACCGGAAGTTGCGTGTTTCTGTAAGCATCCGGGAAAAGGTGTTTCCGCGTCCGCGAGTTAGACCCTTCAGCACCGACAATGAGACAACCTTCCGCTCTCGTTCCATCTTCGAAGATGGCCGTCGCTCCATCATCCGATTCCCGAATTTCCACAAGCCTCTTCGACCAGTGCACATGCTCTCTCACGCCATCCAGCAGTGCGATGCGCATCTTCTCTCTATTCACCCTTCTCCGTTCATTCGGCGGAATCTTGAACTTGGCCTCCAACGTCTCCAGGTTCAGGAACAGGAAGTTTCCCGTATCATTGCGGCCTACTTCCGGATCGACCTGTGTACTGTCGATTGCCTCGAGGGTCTCTGAAGAGAAGAGCTGACGCATGTAGGGTAGCGCCCAGTGCAGTGTTATGGCCCAACCTTGGCCGCGGGAGGAGATGGAAGAGTCACGCTCGTGTATCTGGAAAGGTATGCCGGACTGTATAATGTTACTATTGGTTTCGTATCGATGCGAAGGTCATCGCTGCTACCTTAGTCAAGCCGTGCGCGAGAGTCAGGCCTACAACTCCGGCACCTATGATGATTACTGGCTTCTCAGAAACCATGACGCCGAGCGTACGGTTTTTATATGTTGATTGAATGTTGTCCGACTCGAAAGATATTACTTTATGGCGGGTCGTATAACCATCAATGAGGAGACACAGATATGCTCTACATCGATCACCTAATCCACATCGAAGCGGATGCCGCGTTGGCAAGCCCACTGCCTCATCTGTATCAATATGAAGGCGATATCATAATTGAGACCCCAGATACGTCGCATGGATTTGGTCTTAGTTGAATCATGTCCGTAGGGTCTCGGAAGCGGTCGTCAAAATGCTACAGACCGATGCTGATGCGCTCCGCTGATAAGCATGCAGCCGTCGCATAGGCAAGAGCGTGACCCAACACATAACCGGTGAGCTAGCTACGGTTCTCGAGAGATGCGGTCTGGATAATGATCCGAGAATCTGAGACTTCATGTGGAGGACTGTCAGCTGCGTCATCCCCAGGTTTTTGTGACCCGGAGCAATCAAGTCACGTGAAATCATGTAGCCGGACGAGGTTCCGATGTAGAAGAGTCAAAGCATTTGTTTACATGCAAACATCCGAAACACTAGGTCTAGTAGACATATCTGAAAGCAGGATTCGTCATATCCGTCAAGTCCTCATCGCCATCCATTGCCATTGCATTACCGTCCAAGCTCACGCTATCCTTCACAGCCTTAGTATTGCGGTACCCGTACAGCAATCTCAGTAGGATCGTGAAAACGATAGTTCCACCACAAACGCCGAAGATTGTGATCTTCGCACCCAAATACTGTGGTGCCTCCCTTGCCTGAAAGGTCTGTGGGCCAATGATGTTGGCAATGCTGAACGCGATAGCGATCAGTACATTTGTGGCGACCTTTTTGGTGTAACCTTGCGTATTGCTCCCCACCAAGGCATAGATGAGGGCAAGCGGAGCTACGTCGAAATTGATCAAGTAGATGCCTGTCAAAACCCCAGCCCTGTTCGAGGGCGTCAAGAATGACATCAGTCCGGCGCCGATCATCGTTGGAACCATTAGCACGATAATTCCAAGCCAGCGTGGAAAGTCTTTGAGCACTGCAAAGGTGCAGCTTAGCGTCGCGAAAATGCTCAGTATGCCGGATGGCATGTTCAGCAGAGCGCTAGTCTTCGGAGTGAAGCCAAAGCCGCGGATCAAAGTAGCTGAGAAGGTCGTGATGACGCCGCTAGGAATGACGATAAGGACGGTGAGTACGAAGAGAAGCCAGACTTGAAGGTCGACGAGCGTCTCCCAGAGAGAAGAGAGCTTGAAGACACGCTTGCCTGTCCCACTTTGGTCAGAGACTAGGCGGGTCTGGATGAAAGATTTCTCGCTCGTGGTCAAGAACTTGGCGGAGGATACACTGTCCGGTAGCCATATCAGAACAGCACCTGCAACGACCAGATTGAAAACGCCCACAGACATCATCATGATGCGCCAGCCTCCAAAGCTCACACCTGTCCGACCGTGCTGTCCAGCGTAGGATATGAGGCCACCGATAATCTGACCTGCTCCAAGTCCGCAGTACCAGATGCCATATCTTGGAGCTCCCTGCTTTTTGGTGTACCACATGGACGTGGTGAGGATGAGTGCTGGCGTAATGATGGCCTCAAAACAACCCAAGAGCGTACGAAGAGCCGTGATCCCTGCAAAATTCTGCACACCTGACGTGCAGCAGAGGGTGATACCCCAACAAAGTACGTTGAAGCCCAGAATCTTCGCCACAGGGAACTTTTGCAGGAGGTATGCCTGGGGAAATTCTGCCACGGCGTAACCGATGAAGAAGGCGGTTGCCATCCATGAGAAATCTTGCCCGGCCATTTCGAGATCTCTTTGCAGGCCCATGATGTTGGCGTAGTTGACCAGGACCTTGTCCAAGAACTGGAGAAAGTAGCAGAGGAACATCAATGGAACGATTCGCCAATCGACCTTGCGATATACAGAAGCTGCGTCGACTTCTTCGATCTGGCCAACGTCGGTGGTATGCACACGATGAAGGCTGCCGGACAATTCGATATCGACCGGCTTCGCCATGTTCGACGGCAGCTTTTCCATGATAGCGGACAACGAAGCGAAAGAGATGGAATGCTAGACACTGTGATTGAAGGATAGGAATTGCAAAGCTTTTCGATTGTATGTTTCGGCCTGTACTTACATAGCTTACTGAGGGGAAGGCTTAGCGGTGGTGATACAGCGTGCGAGTGCATTGGACCAGAGCGGCTATCAATGGCTAAGTGATACGTCGCACCGGGACACATGGCAAGCACAGCGCCACAAAGGGATTGAACCTGACCACCTGCAGGTATCGGGACGACAGATGAGAGCTTCGCCACAAATCCAGCGAAGATAGGAGATTAATTCGGTAGAGCTTATCGGAGCTGCAGCCGTCGCAAAAAGCGGACGTTAGCGCGGCACATGATCACGTGGCTACATGGGGCGAAGTCTTTACGGCGTCTGGGTGATTTTGAAATGTTCTTCAGGAGGAGAGGTGCCATAGCAGAGGATCTTTAAGCTTGCTTCGGACGTGCTTGCTGGGAGCCCTGGAATCTTAATATGTGAATCTTTCCCTTTCCACAACTACGTCTTGCGGACCCAATCTCATTTATCTAAACATTCGGCAGCAACGATAAGAGAAAGACCATGCCTGGAACCCTGGTCGACAAGCAGCAACTGAACATTGCTATAATAGGCTCCGGCCTAGGCGGTCTCAGCGCAGCAATCGCTCTCCGCCGGCAAAACCACTACGTGACCATCTACGAGCGCTACGACTTCGGGGGTGAAGTCGGCGCATCGCTTTCTTGTGCGTCAAATGGCTCCAGGTTTCTTGAAGAGTGGGATGTGCCGGTAAAATCAGCCAAGCCGGTGATACTGAAATCTCTTATCATGCATGAATGGGAATCTGGTGCAGTGAAAGGACAATACGACCTGGGCGATTACAGGGAGCAGTTCGGAACGGACTACAACAATTTCCACCGCATTGATCTGCACACCGTCCTTAAAGAGACGGCAGTCGGCGCAGAGGGCCAGGGACCGCCGTGCAGCCTGAAAACGTGGCACAAGGCTGTGCGGATGAATGCCGAAGCAGGGACGATCGAGTTCGAGAATGGCAACGCGGCTTCTGCGGACGTGATAATAGCCGCGGATGGTATTCGATCGTTATCACGGGCACAGCTGGGCATCACACCATCGATTACACCTTCGACGAGCTGCTGTTACCGATGCATAATCCCCGCGTCCAGGCTCCGGGAGCTTGGCCTTGAACAATTCATCACAAGCGATGCTATCGAATTCTGGGGCGGATATGGTATCAGTAAAATCGTCATGTCAGCTTGTTCGAACAACGAGGTCGTAAGCTGCTATTGTTTTTATCCTGCCCAGTACAATGACTTGAAGGAGGACGGCTGGAACATTTCTACGACCGGAGAGAATTTGGTCAAGACCTATCCAGGCTTAGACCCGCGTCTACACAAACTTTTCCTTCATGCGGACGACATCAAGATGTGGAGGCTCTACATTCATGAGCCTTACCCATACTGGACGAAAGGCCGAGTGGCACTGCTGGGCGATGCAGCACACCCCATGCTCCCGGATCAATCGCAGGGAGCGTGCATGGCTATGGAAGATGCTGGAGCGCTCGGGATCCTCTTCAGCACGAAGTACGAGACAATGTCCGTAGCGCAGAGGCTAGAGATGTATGAGCGAGTACGCAAAGAGCGCGCCTGTAAGGTCCAGAGCGCGAGCGCCAAGGCGAGGACAGATCTAAGCGAGAGGATTGGGTGGAGCAGCAAGACAGACAGGCCGGGGAAATTAACCATTGAGGAGGTTTGCGGGTACGACATGCATGCACATATTGAGCAACTGGTTCGAGAGGGGCTTTCTTGTCGATGATTGTCGTTCTTGAACGCAGCATCGCGTGGTGGTGTGGCGTCGGCGCCTATACTCGCTGGCATAGGTCGTTTGCACAAGTTGCAAAGAACAGCTGCGTAGTCTCACCCAAAACATACAGTTGCTTATCGGCGAGCAGCATACGAGGCTAGAATACTACTAGGCCGTCCATTTCCTCAAAACGAATTCGGGCCCAATTGATGATAGTGGCTGTGGAAGTACTTCTCCTGCGAGTCCAGACTCTGTTAACGAGCTCGTGAGCGTTGTAGACGTAGCCAAACCCACAAGTTCTTTCCATTACCATCAAGCGATCTTCGATGATGAGTCTCTGTTCAAGTGTGCTGCACACACTTCCCGCAATGACTAGTGGAAACAGCAAGCAAGGTTCGAGTGGACTCCCGTAGCGTATCTTTTGAACCACGTCGAGGATAGCACTGAGTCCCTCGGAGACAATGGGGTCGGCGAGTGAGTAGCCTTCGACAATTTGATGGAGTCGAAGCCGTAAGGCCCACTCAAAAGCTTTGATCGCGTTATGTGCTTCTGGACCACCGGAAGTCAGCTGAGATACGGCTTGACAGATTCCACCATACTCGAAACTCCAGCTGTCAATCAAATGTTTTGTTTTTTCCGCTTCGTCACGGAATTGGGCTTCTGACACCTCATCGATCCGGAATTTGCGGCGGTAAGCAAGCGTGTTGACACGGTCGACGAGATGGAATAGGGGTTTCGGTATCCCATAGAGTGCGTTGTCTTCCCCTTGATTGTTCGAGGTCACTACCTGCCGCCCTTCGACGGCGGACTGCTGCTTGGATATGATAGGGTTGCTGACTTCTTGGGACTCCTCAACAAGCGGCGGACGACACGTGGATATTGTCGCAGCCGAATCCAAAAATCGATACAGCCTCGCGAGAAATTGATGATGTGCTTTCATACCACGAGCCTTTTTCTGAGCTCGCAGAGCATCAAGCAAGCGCTTCGCTCCGACGAGATGAAGCTTCCAGGACGTGGATTTGCCATCAAACAATTCAGTCATACACAAAATCAATGAGGAAACAAGAGCCAATTCCGCAGAAATGTTGTCAACCTGCGATAGAAGATCGGCTAGAGCTTGTGTCGCTGACGAGATGTTAATTCAACCACACTCGAAGCAGCCGAACAGACAGGCGCGCTCACCTCTACTTTGGTGTACGGCTCCACGATTTGACAAGCTTGGTTGTGTTTTCCGCCAGTGCTTGACGCTCAGAGACAGAAGAGAGGTAAGGACAATGTCATTGTCGTGAGCCATGGGTACGAGATACGTGATATACGGGTTGGAGTACTGTTCTCCACATCGAGAAAGGGTCGGACCGACGACTGTCACATAGTGGTTCCACAATGCCCTATCCTCGGCTGTGGTGAGACTTGGGAGCGTGGACGGACTGGCCAGCGATAGAGCAGTCTGAGAGATGTTCGAAGGACTGCTAGCGTCAGTTTCGCTTAAAAGCAGAATGGGCGGCAGGTCCACATATGACGGCCAATCGTCAAAAGCAACCTCCGAAAGCAGATTGTCAAAGTCCAGATCAAGATCGTCTTGAGACTGCCAAGGCACAGCTTCTTGTAATGGAACGATAGGTGAGAGCGCTGCGGTAGTGACTTGCTCTGCCTCTTGAAGATCCTCCGCAGCTTCAATCCAGCTTGAAGCCAGTGCTTGGTTCGAACCAGATTTCGTGATACGCTTGAGTCCTGTCGTCCAGTCGCATGGCAGACAGAGGCGTCTGCAATCACCACACTTGGGCTTTCCTTCATCGCACTTCTTCCGTCTCTTCTTGCAGGTATTACAGCCGGAGTGGGCACGTCTGATTCGGGCCTTAGTTTTAGGCTGATCAGAAAGGAGATCTTGCGCATCAATAGCTGACGCTTTCGGAACGCAAGGGACTGAAAGACGTGAGCATCGCGTACACGGTGACAGGCCATCGCAGGCTTGTTTAATTTGGGCGCACCTGGCGCATCTTTTAAGTCGGTCCTGCTGCGAGCTCATGCTTTTGGATACACGAGGTCAATAGACAAGGTGGAAATGCAAAGGCAAGATGCAAGCTTATCAGCCGACAATCACGGCATGATAAGGGAGATATTGCCCTGTCACGTGAGATAAAGCAGATGTAGCTTGCGTTAATAGAATCGTGATGGATTCCACCTATGCCTGTCTCCAATCATTGCGTGTAAGTATTCACATGGCCATTGCTGCCAGTCCTTGACGTTGAATCAACCAAGTTCAAAGGTATTACATAGCCTCAACACGGCTCCGTCACGTTGCAGAGCTATACTGTACCAATCTTCATGACTTGTGGCCATACATGATGGAAGCTTCGCGACGGTATTTTGCTTCGTTGTGGTAGGCTTGAATTTGCGTTGCGAAATGCCACGTCTTAGCGATAGTATCACGTGATATTCAATTATCATAAGGTACTTGAATGACACAATGTTGTTACTTTGTTATTGCGAGTCAGTTGCTGATTTCTTCATACCCCGTAATGCGCTATTCTGATCTCTCGAGCCGTCATATCAATGAATTGTGAAGCCTGCAACAGATCCTTATCCATATGCATAAACGGGTGCGGCACGCCAGGAAAGCGCTTCATAGTAACCTCATTCCCATGCTCCACCAGCATCTGCGCATACCGCTCGCCTTCATCGCGTAATGGGTCTGCTCCAGCTGTATAGATAATTGTTTTCGCAAGGTTCTCCATGTTTGGCGCTGTCAATAGGTTCTTGTACCATCCGACCTTTGCCAGCTGCGCTTGCTTCTGCTTTGGATCTTTCGGCATCGATTCCCACTTGAGCTTGTCGAACCATGCGAGCCGACCCCAATTAAGTGTAGGAGCATGCTCATTCTCCTGCATAGACTTGAACGGTGAGTCTGCAGCAGACTTGTATTGCGAGAGGTCGTCGATGACCGGCGTTCCTGCGCACACTAGCCGGAGAGGTAAGCCAGCGTCTCTGGCCAAGTGAGCGCAGACGAAAGCGATGTTGGCGCCGGCCGAGACACCACCCACGGAGATGTTGCCAGGCTTGATATTGAATTCTTCCCCGTGCTTGTAGACGTATTGCATCACTGCAAAGGAATCCTCAATGCCCGTAGGGAAGGGAAATTCCGGAACGAGGCGGTAGGCCACGTCTACAACAACGACGTTTGCCTTGACACAAATGTGCTTCATGATGTGTGCTTCTGTGTCCAGATCTCCCAAACCCCATCCTCCGCCATGGTAATCGATGTGGACTGGCCATGGACCATCTGTTGCTGGCTCGTACACTCTTATGTCCAATGTAACACCTTCTTCAGTTGTGATCGACTTGTCATAGATACGTGCAACGTCTGGCGCTGGACCCGTACCGTACGAGTAGAGGATGGAGTATTTTGAGCGCAAGATGGACAAGTCTATAGGCCGCATCGGCGTATTTGCGACATTGTCATTGTACAGCTTTATAAATGTAGGGTCAAGGCGATCCAGCATCGAGGGATGGATGGGCTGCAAAGCCTCATGCTCGGTTCGGTTTGTTGCCATGAGGAATCACTTCGATAGCAAAGGCTACGGCGGCTTGTGATGGCAATTGAGATACGAAGGGAGCGACAGAGCGACAGGATCATTAACGGAAGACACAGCGAGCTGGATGCGGTGCTCGGTGCGCCGAGAAGGATACATGAGTGCTAGCTAGGTACACTTTAGAAAGATTTTGTTCAATGAGAGAACGTGTGTCTACTCCACACAGCATGCCGTCGCAAAAGAGTCCATGGTCCGTGCGCTTTTGCGACGGCTGCATTCGACCGGATTCGCAAGATCCAAATGCGCACTCTATCACTGTCGCCTTCAGCAGCATTATCTACCTTATTGATTAGATATCCCTTTGACGTCATGGGTGGCACTTCGATTGATTGCTCTTACGCAGCTTACCAAGAAGATACGGATACTCTCACGTGAGAAAGTGCATGACAGGCAGCTCCCTTTCCATTAAGGCTTCGCCTCATATTAAACCCGGCCTGGTCCTGGCAAGTGCGTTGAGTAACAACACTTGCGAGCAAAGATGACTCAGTCAGTGGTGTGGACAGGATTTGGTTTCGTCCCGACTCAACGATGTTCTCGGGTTCATCGTGCTCTCTAAGGCCTTCAACGCAGAGCAACGCGATCACTCTGAGGGCACATACGTGTCTACTGAACATGTCAGAGACCTAATGGCCACATTTAACCGAATCTTCCCCTCCGACGCGCACTGCATCCATACCAAGATCTCTTTTCGTATCCCGCTCCCACAGTAAGCCGCACACGGTATACCGCAGAGCCTCGTCGCGAACTCCTCGGTTGCAATAATGATCCGATCCAAGCGTAGAATCCCGACTCAGTCACAAAGAGTCGCCGCAAACTCGGACAAGCTACTGTTTTCAATAGCCTACAGTTACGCGTGTCGGAGACGCCCCAGCGCCACAAGCTGGAGGAGACCAAACAACCGGGTCCCAGAGGATGGTCGTGTCTCGGCGCTTTTCGCAGACTTTGGTTCTGGAAATGCTTCGTCATTGCGGACGGAAGTCGATCAAAGCTTGGTAGAGGGCTGACTGAGACATAGCTGTTTGTTCCAGACGCACTCGGTTTTGACTCAGGGATTAGATTTCTGAGTTAGACATCTGGGGTGAGCTGAGTGCGGGTGGCAACGGTGATGACTCTTCACTGTAATATAGGATAGAGAAATTGGCGATGAAGACAGCGTGCTTGGGAGTGTTTAAACGACTGTGCGTACATGCTGGGCTACTTCTCGGCCACGAAAACGCAATGCGCGATGAAAGAGACCATGCTACAAGAGAAGCAATGCAAATGCAGAAAATCAGAGATGTCGTTGTAGTAAGGTAGGAATCGTCCAAATACTTGACGTACGGGGCTTCGGGTCCCTGCACCCACGTGTGTGCGGATTCAGGTCCGACCCGCATTGTGGCGTTTTGCCTCTATATCCGAAACCGCCACAATTTGAATACCTGTCAACCTAACTCGTTAACCTTCAAGCATCGTACTCCAAAGCAGCAAAATCACCATGAAGTCAATCCATACCCAAGCACTCGTCCAGCGACTTGGAACTCATTAGCAATACCAGTATCCTGCCCTCCACCCCCTTTCCGAAATCCAGGAACCCGTCTGGACGCCTGCAATTTCCTGGGGTATCGTGTAGCAATCTGACAACATCCAACTAAGCCCTCCAACCCCACCCAAAGTGCACATCCCTTTAGTTGACCTTCTTATTCCCCACGACAACCGGCCGTCCCTGCGAGCGCTGATACGTCAAGAACAGAAACACCGGGACTCCAACAACAGCAATGACGACGAAGTTGCCTAACGAGAATCTCTCATCAGCCATCTTCTCTTTCAATGCGTACGTTCCCGCAGTATCGAATTTACTGATGATTAACTTGCCCACGCCTCCCATGGTGTTCAGCGTGCCTTGTATGGTGTCCATCGCGAGATCGATGACGCCAATGAAGAAGCTGAGGATGCCGTGGAGGGTGCCGGCGATGAGGTCGTAGGCGGTGGTGAAGATGGCGGTGATGGCTTCGAAGACAGAGGTGATGAGGTCGCGGAGGGCGTGGATGAGGGAGGCCATAGTGAGGTGAATGTCGCTGACGCTGTCACTGTTGTGGTATTGTATGATCTGGTTAAGGTTGCAGAGGGTCAAAGTTGCTGCTAAATTGCTGCTGGTTAGGTGTAATGGTTCTGTAGTTTGTGTCGAGCAAGGAGTCAAGTGTGTCGCGTGTCAGTCTCGTCAAGATGTTATCACTTTCACAGGCAGTGACGTCCCACAAAGCCACCGTGGCTCACTTTCCTTGTTTACGGCGTTTGTCTAGCAACGCTCAATTGCATTGAAATTCACCACTCGACCGCCCTCATAGCTTACAATAGCTTTCACCTCTTCCAATTATTCTTCTAACATCCCCATCACCGCCGCCGCCGTAATCTCCTCGGAGTCTGAGTCTAAAGCACCTCGGCAAATCACCACCATCAATCTATCCTCTCTTTCTGTCTCAAGGTACGTATTGACATAAGTTTTTCCGGTATCTCTGCTCTCGATTCGATCACGACGCTCTGCGCAAGCCCGCGACTTCCGTATCCTGCCTCATAGATAGCATTTTGCGCCCCTTCCCATAGTTTCTACAGTCTCCGCAGCACCTGTCTTCCTGTCATTGCTCTTCCTCTTGCCGTCGGCTATCCTTGGTCCTTTCACTCACATCGCAGTTGTTTGAAGCTGCGCCTTTAAGCGACTTGCTTCATCCGCCTCCAAGATAGTATTTTGAAGGCTCTGTTGGTAGTATTTATGGTCTCCGGGGCGCCTGTTTTCCTGTTATTACTCTGTTCTTATCGTCGGCGCGATGCTTTAGCCACGGTGTTGGTCGCTTTCTTCGTTTCCGCTTGCAACTATCGCGCCTGCTATGGCTACGGAGGCTGCTTCCTGGCTCAGCTTCGGGCCCCCGGAAGACGATAACTGCGGCCCAAAGACGTCATTTTGTGCGCTTTCTGAGGGTCTGAAAGCTGTCTGACGAGCCTGACGCACTGCTTCAAATGCGCCTGGGATGCCAGCGAAGCGGCGTGGAGATCTTGTGCGACTTGGTGAATTTGAGCGTTTTCCTGCTATTCAATCATCGTTTTTTGCACGCACGAAGCACCTATAGGAGCAGCAATGAAACTACAGGACTTCTGCTGACAGCTTACTGTAGTTACTACGAGATGTCTGTCCTGCTATAGCACCGCGGCCAGAAGCGCGGCCGCTTCTACGATGAAGCGGAAGACAACGACATGCACCGGGAATCCGCCAGCGCACGGTAATGCTGCGTGCGGAGAACTAGCAAGTCATGCTGTTCGGTACCGAGAGCTAGCAGAAGAAGCACTTGGAGGAGCTGGCCACGGCCATCTATGACGAGACTCGCCTCCGCGAGCACAAGTGGATGAAAGAGCAGCAGGAGCTGACAAAGAAGGAGAAAGAGCTGTGGAAGAAACAGCAGCATGAGCGAAACATCAAAGATCTCAATGATCTTATGGGGAGGTACACAGAGACGGTCCCGGAGGATATTCGCTCTCGTGCGTATGACATGCTGAAGAAGATGTTTGACAAAGAGATGGAGAGCATCAAGGACAAGTCGTATGTCGAGGTCAGCAACGAGCTCTTCGAAGTCAAGCGTGACCGTGAGGCTATCAGGTCCGAGCAGAAGCTGCAGGAGATTCGATTCAGGCGGGAGTTGAAAAAGTTCAACAAGCACAAACGTGCCGCCGGAAAAGACATCGACCCTAATGGCGAGTACAATGCCCTTCTTCGAACCAAAGAGTCAGAGCAGAAGACGTATGACGAAAATGAGGCCAACAAGGCCAAGATTGAGACTCTTGAGAAGACGGTACGTGAGCAGACGGAAGCCGCTGACAGCATGATTGAGCACTGTCGAAAGGCGACAAAAGAGCTCCAGGAAGCAAACGCAGAGACGGAAAGACTGCGCGAAGTGACCAAAGAGCAGGAGAAGATGCTGCAAATCGACATGGCGAAGACGCAGAGCCAGGAAGAGCAGCTTACCCGGTACAAAGCCTTGTTTGGCGAGTTTCCCGTCGACCAAGAGGCGCTGCGACAGCAGGAGATCGATCGCCTCACCGAGCGTAACACCCAGGCGAATAGCGGACAAGCCACACCGCAACAATCACCAGTCACCACACCGAAGCATAAGTACGCTTTCGACGACAACAAAACTACCACAGTTGCCCAACAGCTCCTCCAATTTGAGGGATTGTACTCTGATCCTCGCGTTGTGCTCTCTCTGGACTTCTCTGACTTCAACGGCAACATCAACTACCTCATTGCTCTCCTCAAGACCTGCCACCGTGAGCTGAATGAGAGCCGTAAATGCTACCGCACTCTTGTAGCCATCGTCCAGGAGATGGGCGCCGTAGGTTTCGCTCAAATGGTGGAACGCACCAAAGAGCTACAGACGCGTGGATCTTCTCTATCGGTGGCCGGTGTGCTCTGAAGGGTGTGGTGCCATTCTTTGACGACGGTGGCGCCGGCGGGAATGTCGATTATTTCTTTGGACATGTGCTTCAGTGGGTTCTGGCGGTTTGTCAAGTAAGCGGACGATTGGAGCGACATTGGCGGCAGCTTCTACGTACTACTCCGCCGTTGCAGATGATGTCGTTTGACATGACATCCATGACCGGCCCATCACAGTCGGGAGCGCGAATGCCGACAAGATGGCCCTGAGACTTCCCGTTCACCCATATTTCTTGCATGATGGTATGAGCGGAGCCGACGGCGGCAAGGCCGAGGGCTAAAGCAAATGACTTCATACCGAGCGTAACGTGAATGAGTGTGACTGTGGAAGTCTATGAAAACATGGCAGGAGGACGAATTGTTTAAAAAGACCAGACAAAGATAGGCGTAGTTAAAGTTGACAGGGAGTACGCGAGCACCATTCCGTCATGGCAGCCCGAGGCATGCTTTTGAGCCTGGGCGCTGGAAACAAACCGTAATTGGTCGTTTGGCATCTTGGATGCGCGACAACGGCTGAGAGTTGCGACGCAGCTGTTAAGGCATCAAGACAGTCTATGATGTCCCGTTTCTAGGGGGTGTCTTCTCCCCGCGCAACCGTACACTGGCGGACGAGACCGGGCGATGTACAGGTCGCCAACCCAGAGAACATGCGGACCAAAACGAGATTAAATTATGACCATGGTAGTTGCGACTTTGAAAGGAGGGTTGCCGAGGGCGTTTCTGATATATTGCAAGTCTGCAACTTCGCCAAGGGCCTCAAGACCTGTCAATCTTAATAGGCGCCGCAGGAGTGCTTATGACCTGCGACGAGTGAAGAGATCGAAACGTTAGACCCGGATATTCGTGCCGCAATGACTCTTCTCCATAAGCCCCCAGTGCCGTTGACCTTCGAAGGGTGTAGTTGTTCCAGGCACTAATCTCAATCCGGCCATTAAGACAGGGGTGCGGTCGGTTACGTTCGAGGGCCTTAATCAGACTCAATATAGACGACGAAGATATGCACGCTTTGAAGACACTCTGAACCCGGTTGTGCTGAAGAGCTTGTATTAGACGGAACCGATCAATGACGATCGAGCAATTACGAGGACATGCATACGCGCTGGAGCTTACGTCCTCTTCATCGATCAAATCCTGTGGCCTTCACATAAGAAGTACACAGCACTTCCCTTGCGTAGAAGGGCCTCTTTCCAAAGTTCTGACCTTCAGTCTCTCGTTAACATTTGATTTCTGCATCAAAGGTCAAGATTATGAAGTCTGCAATGGTCGCCGCAGCGGCGTTAGCATTACCAATGCGTACGAACTTCCTCTTCACATGCAGAATCGTCAGCTGACAGAATTTAGTTGCTGTCGCGCAAGATTCGGACTGGTCGCTGTACAGCTATCGCGATACAGGCGTCAAGCTGTTGACTACGACAATCTCCGAGGATGAGACAAAAGGCACCTTTAGCTTCGGATACGCCTTGCCTCCTGCAGGTACAGGTAGTGACGATGAATATATCGGCTATATCGTAAGCTCATCGTGCACTCTGATTTAGCAACGCTGACACTTATCAGCAAGGATCTCGAGTCAACAGCCAAGGGTGGGCCGGCATAAGCCACGCAGGAGGCATGCCAAATGCCCTCCTCCTGGCAGCCTGGGTTGACGGAACACGCACGAGAGTGGTGACATCCTTCCGTTATGCAACCGACTATGTTGCTCCATCCGTATACACCGGCAACGCCACCCTTACAGAGATCTCGCACGCCATCAACGCGACGCACTATGATGTTCTGTATCGATGCCAGGGCTGCTGGTCGTGGACTGTGAACGGAACATCGGGAGCAGCTTTGCCAGGTGATACTCAGACCATTGGCTGGGCCCAGGCAAGCAAAAGTCCGGCCGGCGACGTCAACGATGTAAATGCGCCGCTACCGTTCCATAACAACGGCCAAGGCATATTCGGCGCGCAGAGAGCGCAGGCCCGACAAGCGGATTATATGAAGTGGACCGCGTTGGCGAAGCCAGAAAATGCTCAAATACCGAGTACATGCTGCACGACCCAGCCTGGAGGGCTGGTCGGTGGGTCGATTAGCGGCAGCGCGCTGCCGAGCGGCGTGCCAGCATTAGCAGCGCCTGCGAACGGGACTGGTATTGTGAGTGCAGCGTCGCCGAACGGGATAAGCCGGATGCCACCAGGCGTGCTGCAAACGAAGCCTAGCTGCACGAAGCGCAAGCAAAGGCGGGGACGTAGCAGTAGGGTTGAGAGGAGGAAAGCAAAGCTTGAGAAGGCAGTAGAGGAAGAATTTGTATGGTAAAGATAGACGTTGAGTTTTTCTATAAAGGTGAGACGATGTTCAGACTATTGTAGAAAACCTGTGATTAGCGGAGCAGTTTTGATGAGCCTAGTATTTAGGCCTTTGAAATGCCATACCAATCATCAGCGCATTGCAATCATTTCCACGTTCACTGCAATCATGCATTGAATCTAAGAAAGTATTCTGGAGACGATGTGTTGATGGGGAAAGGGAAGCCTGAAATGATCGATGAGCTGCCCGGAACAAACAACGGCCGACATCACGAACTTCGCCACTGACGCCACATGTGCCACTTCCAACAGCCACCGCATACATTCCTCACAAAATCACCCCTCCCCCCGGCCCCTCCACCTCTCCATTTTACGCGCAAACGCATTCAGCCCACTGCCCCCACTCCAGCCCCCCATTACATCCCCAACATGGCCTCCGTAGCCTCAAAACGCCTCTTCCACGAATACCGCACCCTCACCAACGATCCCCCCGAAGGCATAACCGCGGGGCC
>JAWDJW010000040.1:0-16107 GCA_033119265.1 Coniosporium uncinatum
TCAAATTCCCTGTTGATAAAGACGATCGCTCTGCAAGGAAGGGTCTAGAGATTGAACATCGCATACTTTTGAAACTAGGAGAACACGAAAGGCTCGTAAAGTTCTTAGGGAAGCACGAGTACGGGCTCCGGTTTCGATTGGCGAAGAACGGCGATGTCAGGCGCTATATGTCGGAGCAGGAACCAGGCGCGATTTCGCTTCAGCTGCGACAAAAATGGTTATGGCAAGCGGCGGAGATTCTCGCACTTGTCCACTCTAAAGGCGTTGTTCACTGCGATATCCACCCAAATAACTTCCTTCTCGACGAACAGCTTAATCTCCGGCTTTGCGATTTCTCTGATTCCTTGTTTGGAGAATTGGATGGAGGAGCCATGAAAAGCACTCGATCCTTCCTCCCAAGAGCTCCGCTCGCTACGCCAGACGTGAGATCAGACCTCTTTGCTCTTAGGTCAGCCATGTTTTATATCATGTCCGGCCACCAACCGTATGATATTTTGTCATATAAAGAAGTAACACTTCGGTATTCGCGAGGGGTGTTTCCGGATGCGGATGCCCTCAAATGCGGTTAGGCTATCAGGGCCTGTTGGACTGGGTAGTTTACGAATGCGCACGAAGTAGTGCAGGCTGTCTTGGAAGAATCTGTCGCGGAGGGGCAGAAAGGGGACAGTCACATAGGGAAGTTGCATGTTTCGATAAAGACGACAAGGAAATAATGGAATATTCTCGCGCTGCCAAGACCAGCGGCGGGTCGCTGCCAAGAAATCGACCTGTTCCTCACTACTAATTAATATTGGCGATGGCTTAGACCGTGCTTCAGACGGAAGTCTTAGGGGAATATTGCAGGTGAGTACTAAAGCCTCGCTTTGAATGCCTACTTGCATTCTCAGGCTATTTGTAAACCTTTGAAGTAATAGCAGGTAACTTTCCCTATAGACTTTCATAGGAATAGAGCGTGTGTATAACAGAGCTAGTAAATGAAAGAAGTAAATCCCGTAGGAAAAACGTAGCTACTTAAGGTAATTAGTAATAATAAAGAATATAGATAGTTTCTATATTTGTTTTTAACTCTACTTATATAGACTTGGTGCAAATTATCTTATAATGTTGATTGAGAAGTCACGTGATAGGAATCGCACCAAGACTCCGCATGCATGGGAACAAGGCGCGCACCAGGGCGCGCGCCCAAATTGCTGATAGCTCGCTTAAACCTTGATGCTTTTTCACGATTTTGATGGCGTTTGAAAGCCTACGATTTGCTCTTTAAAACGCGGCCCTATTTGTTAGATTTGGTTGAGATTTAAAAGAGCTAGGTGGCTTTATGTGCGTGCACACGGCTATCACGTATGTTTTCATCGAATGCACGTATTTCGAACGCTTCTAGGCGCTAGATGTAGTAGTTTTTCGTAAAAATAAGGGTTTTAGGATCTATCTATAGTAGTTTCTATCGAACTTAGAGACTTATAAGTGATATCACGTGGTTTTAGCTTGCTTCACGCGCGCGCGCATGTATCTGGTGTAGTTAGGTGATCTTCCTCTCCTATGCGCGCACGCAAGCTCACAGATCTCTCATTTTTAGACGGATTTTGATGATTTTGATAGCGTTTGAAAGCGCACAGCTAGCTCTATCAGATACAGCGCTTGCGCATGGTTTGCAGGATATAGTAGTGGAGCCATGCGTGCGTGCGTGCGTGCGTGCGTGTGTGGCCGTGGCCGTGGCCGTGTTGGGGTTGCTACCTAAGGCATCAATCTGATGCAAGGCCACCGCACGAAACCACGCAGTTGCGCAACTGCAAAAGCTATCTCCTCCTTCAGCTCTCGTGCGTTTTCGAATCTGAAAGCTGTCTCATAATGCGGGAGAGCTTGCGCACAATCGCTGGAGACAGATTTTCGAATTAGGTCCTAGATATGGAGATATTTTTATTTGGGTGAGGATTCTAGAACAGTTTTGATGTTCGCGCATCGCTTGGCGCCAAGGAAAGTCTCATCTTGTTATAGTATTTTGATTGATGATTAGAGTATTATTCAAGTCAATTGTTTGTTAAAGGAGTGGCATGGTGATTTCTACAGTACGAT
Source organism: Coniosporium uncinatum (assembly GCA_033119265.1). Lineage (NCBI taxonomy): Eukaryota > Fungi > Ascomycota > Dothideomycetes > Coniosporium > Coniosporium uncinatum. The sequence continues at coordinate 2,074 of JAWDJW010000040.1, forward strand.
TAGAACGCGGTTAGAAGTAGGACAATAGATCACTAATAGTTGTTACACTTCGGGCTATTCATTTCTGTTCCATCTGTTATCTCCTTCCTAGTCCGTTGCAAATCGAGCGTTTACTTGACATCGTAGACAAGGTTTCTTGATCGGACAGAGGTCGTTGAGAGCGCAACGTAGTATGGAATGCTCGCAGGGCAGCAGTTTGATGAACGGATTCGAGGAATCTAAGATCGTCAGAGTCTCTTTAACCTAATAACCGAGCCCACCCGATAAAGTATCATATGCTCACTGCGAAGCTGTTTAGCGCTAGTATTTAGCCGATCGCCGACTCGGATTGATGTTAGACCGACAGAGCCTGTGAAAGAACGATCCGACAGTCAATGGGCTCAAAGCCAGACACGGCTTCCTTCGCAATACCGCCTTCCTTTCTATAACTGCCAAATGTTAGACGAAGCTCATCACATCCAAACACACGGCTATGCTGTTGCGCGTGATGCGACCGTCGGACGAGCAGTTGACGATATCTACGGAAGTCTGGATGCTAGAAAGGACCCTTTCATGGAGGCTCAAACGTGGGAGTTTTGGTCGAGGCATATCGGGTTTGGAAATGAGGTAGACTTATCTTGTACTCGGTCTCAATGGGTTTTAACCAGATCATGCGGAGGAAGACCAGCAAGTCCTTGAATTGTAAGCGACCTTCTACATCCCTACTCGCAATTCTAAAATCAATTTGAGTTCAACTTTCTCGCTGCTCCGAAGTAAGAATGAGGACTGAAACCACAGTGCGATTCTGTGACCCGGAAGAAGGATCCTATCTCTACAGTAAGATGAATAGAACTATGATGGCTGTCTTGCTTAGAATTTCGCTATAACTTGCTTCATTTCTGACGTATTGACAGATAGATGACTGTAGCCGCATCAAATTGCTGAGAATGAAGGCCTTGGAGATGATCGCATACACAGATAGGAAGTAAGCGTCGGAGGTGAATCAATATCAGACGGCTGAGTGTGCCTCAATCCTTTCGCCTAATCCACCTTAGCTGCAATGCAATCAAGATGACTGGCAGAACGCTGACAATCTCGCCTAATCCAGCATACTGCGGCGGAATTTGTACGTTCACAAAGGCACCCGCGGCCAACAATATAGCAAATCGATTGTACACAAACGGCCATGCGAAATTGAAGGAAATGCGATGGAACGCCGCTTTGGGCAGATCTAGCAGCACTAGAATCCCGCCTAAGTACGGGCGCATGAGGACGACGTCGGCATCAGTCTGCGCCACGTCGCTGCCGCTGTTCATATGCACGCCGATGTCAGCTTGAGCGAGCGCCACCGCATCGTTGATGCCGTCGCCGCAGAAGATAACGATTTTGTTCTCATCCGTCATCAGCTTCTTGAGATACTCTTGCTTGTCGCCAGGGGTGCATCTGGATCTCACATAACTAGACTGGATACCTAGCTTACCAGCAACAACTTCGACGGCGCCACCGTCATCGCCGCTAACGATCGAGACGGCAATACCGCGCTTTTGAAGTTCGGTGATGACGGCGCGGGAGTCTGGACGGAGAGAGTCGGAGAGGCCAAAGGCAGCAACGACTCGATCGTTTGTCGCTACGCAGAAGACTGTGAGGCCTTTGGCAAGGAGATCTTGGACTTCTGGATGAATCTCGGCTGAGAGCCAGCGAGTGTTGCCGCAACGGACACCTGCGCCGTTGAATGTGCCATCAACACCCTTACCGGTGATTGATTTGGTGTCGCTGATCTTAGCAGCACCAACACCATTCTCCTTGAGGTATGTTGATATCGCGGCGGAAACGGGGTGTTTGCTGTCACACGTCAAGCCGAGTGCGATGGACGTAGCGAGATCTTGCTTTTCAGACAGATAGACTTCCTTCATGACAGACAGTTTGCCTTGAGCGAGGGTGCCTGTCTTGTCAAAGACGACGTGGCAGACCTTGCATCAGTCTCGATGGCCATCGCTGATTTGAAGACGACACCATGCTTTGCTGCGACACCTCCAGATATGACGATGACCATGGGAACGGCGAGACCGATTGCACAAGGACGAGAGACAATAAGGACCGAGATTGCATATGTAATTGCGTTCACCACTGCTCGGCCGCTATTTTGGTGTCGTACAGAGATACCGATGGCAATCCAGATCGCGAAAGTTATGATTGTTAGGGTAAAAATAGCTGGTACACTGGCGATAATGTCCACAAGTTCGTGGGTCCTCGGTTTAGAGAATTTTGCTTCGTCTACCATTGTTGCAATCGTGCTAATCGTGTTATCGCCGGGCAGATGCGTCAGGCGGACAATGATGACACCTGAGCCGTTGAGTGAGCCCGCTATGACAGACGAACCGAGGGGTTTTTTGACAGGCAGGGACTCGCCAGTTACCATAGACTCGTCAGCTTCCCCGGAGCGGGAGCTAGAGCCATTACAATAGGCGTTCTGTGCACGTTCATCCAGATCGGAACTGCCAGAATCGTAACGACAGATGCCAGTTGTTTTGAGGCCAGTGGTCCCTTCCTCAGCTTCGGAGCAGTCAGACTTGTCGGAGCAAAGTGCGGGTTGGCAGCAGCACTTCTTCGGCTTCTCGCCAGAGCGAGCCTTCTTGGAATCGCAGCTGTCATCCTTCTTCGCAGAACTGCTGCAATCATGTGTTCCGACAACAGAACAGTGAGACTTCTTGTCGACAATGATACGATGGCCGTCCTTGGTTCCAATGTAGCCAAACTCCTTCTCAGGATTGCAAAGACCAGCCTTGCTTTCACCAAAGCAGCCATTTGTTCCCGTTGTGCCGCTACATTTGTGGCCTCGTCCTTCAGTACCACAGCAGCCATCTTTGTTCAGGACAGAATAACCTGTCGTATTCTCAGAGCCACAAAAATCAATCCTTTTCGAGGTAGCTGTACCATCATTGTCTCCACAGCGTTCTTTCTTCACGCAAGCAATACCATCTGCTTTCTTGCTCAAAGCCGCCAACGAACTCGTCTTCCTGGCGTGAGCTGTCGTGTTCCGAGTTGATGCGGCCCGCTCAACCTTGCAACACGGCTCGAGTTTGCGCGCAATAAGATCTTTGCAGATACAGCCCACTTTGATGAGGGTGGCGAGGTAACGTTCACGAACGCTATTGGAATGAGTGCTGCAAGCTTACACGTTTGCGCTTGCGAAGTTGGGTGGGAAGGAGAGAGGAGTCGGGTGCACCGGCGGTTGTCGTTTCGTGATAGAATTAGTGAGCTGAAAGTACCCATCAAAAGGGACTACTTTACCTTGGTCGCCACAGCAGGTTGATGGCTCATGGCCACGGCATTCCAAGGCGCATTCACGATGTGCTACGTTCTCGAGGCAGGTTCCTGCATTGAAGAATTAACTAAGGTAGTATTCATTCTGAGCTTTAGTCAGACTCACCATCGCAACAAGGCCCAACTTTTAGGCGGCGCATCGAAGTGAAATCCTTAGTGTGGCAGGTCACGCACGGGGCAAGAGATGGCGATGCCATGAAGTCCATTATGATTGCAGAGCGCAAACTTGTATAAATCAGCGGTCGACTCAGTAGCAGTCACGCGGGACCACGCAGCATGGTCAATGAATTAATTTTGAGATGTTCGCTGGAAGACGTACTGTAGCAATAGTGACGGCCCTCACCGAATATTCGCACACTTTTGACAGGAGGCCCCTGGTCCGGACAAAGTTAATTTAGGCCCTTTCAATTTTCTTCGGGCGCAATGACCCAAGATCCCGCCGGACGAAAGAGACTGGTCCAACTGGCGCCGAAGAAAGCGTTCAAAGGAAGTGAAGCGCAGGTGCGCAAAACAAGAAAATTCGCGAGCTTAGATTTATATCGTTGAACATGGCTTTCCAAAAGCTCACGACCATCATTGTCATCTCATTCAGCTTCTTTGTAGCGGAACCCTCGAATAGGAACTCCTTCAAAGATCGGGAGAAATTTGTAACATTAATTAAGCATGTGGTCTACAAACGGTTGGATTCAAGACCCGCTCGCTTGCTCTTGTGGCCGATGCCCTCACTATTTTTGACACAACCACGCGGACGCTCGACTCCCTGAATTGGCTGACTTCTCAACAGATGAACGATTTAATTGGATTCGTAGTGGCACTTGTGGCGGTCAACGCTGAGAAATTGTTTCCTAGGTTTCAGAACGGCCTCAGACCCCCCACAACCTTGCCTTCGGCTGGCAACGCTCGCAGCTACTGGGTGCCTTCTTAGCGCTTGGCGTCAGTATCTTGCTTCAGTTCATTGAGCGATTCGTCATATTGCAACGTACGTCTCAGGCTATCTGGCGAGACACTGGCCACAAATCAAGCTCAATTTCTTCTCTAGGTGTCGAGAATCCCAAGCTGATTCTCATCGTCGGATGCATTGGTCTAGTACTGACTTGTTGCAGAGCATGAACATGAGGCAGCAGGGGCAGGAGCCAGCGGTGAGGTCAACGGGAATGCTATTAGACGAGTACGAAATGCCCCATTACTCAGGTCAAGTCCCATTCTCATCTTTGGCAGCTTTCGGGAACTCACGTCGGACACCGTCACCCGAGCATCAGCAGGCCGGAGAAAAAAGATCACGTGACGTCGCAGATTTCTGGATTCATCCCCTTGCCTCTCCTTTCTCAAGAGTCCGCCATCACCACCGCCTCACCACTCCCCCTCTTTCCCTCACACTCCTTCACCTTCCCCGACATCGTCTCCTCCAACTTGTTCCTGCTTACACCTCCATACGCCACTCTCCACAAGCTCTCAAACTGCGCCGCCTCACTCCTCAACGCCTTCTCACTCGCCTCGCGTCCGCGCCACACGACATCAAACGACGCCGGCGCAGTAGCGGTCCGCAAAGCCTTCGCCTTCTCCTCTGCTGCCCGTGCTTTGTCTACTTCGGTATTAATAACCCCGCTGTCTGTATTCGTATTGGTGGTGACAAGACGCCACGTGAAGGCGTTCGACACATCTTGCAGCCATCTGAAGGCGAGGAAGAGGACGCGGAAGTCGGTGGCGGAGTAGAGGGTTATCTGGAAGGTGTCTGCGTCGATTGGAAACGAGATTGAGACTACGCTTATGCAAGGGGCTCAAGGGATGTACGTGTATATACCCGCTATTCTTGAGAGACGATTGCTGACGATACTATAAAGGTTTCGGTGGGCGGCATGCCAGCTTGACACACTAGGAAAGTGTCGCAATAGAGCAACGCTACGAAAAGCTCTTGCAGCCTTGCCGTCAACACTAGACGAGACCTACGAACGGATCCTGTTCACTATCGAAGAGGAAGATGCAGAGTGTGCTATCCATATACTACGATGGCTGACAGTCTCCTCGAGGCCACTTACCTAGAGGAGGTCGCGGGAGTTGTGGCGATCGATATGAAGCGTGAAGAGCCGTTTGACCGCGAAGAAGTTCTCGAAGATCCGTTAGAATATATGCTCCAGCCTTATTACAATCATCACTAACGAAGAAAGATCATCCTTAACAGATGGGAAGCTGAGCCCTAAAGAGAAAGTCGTTGCGCTAGCTCACTATTCTGTGAAGGAATATCTTACTTCGGAACGGAGCCGTCAAGGCCGCGCAACAAAGTACAGCATGCAAGAAACTATGTGCAATGAGTTCGTTGCATAGAGTTGTCTTGATTGTCTTCTTACGCCAGCAATAAGGCCCTGAGTTACAGGGCGAACCAGGGCACTGCATCAGAGCGTAGACATGCTTCCAAGCGGGCGCTTGACCGCTACCCTCGTGTTCTGCATGAGGCTGTGTCACGTCATCTAGTTCAGCAAGCATTCGTTGCGTGGCGGAGGAGCCTCGTTTATTTCCTCGTCGTGGCGTACGAACCGATGATGAGTAGGAGTCTGTATAGTTGAAGGAAAGAGAAACCCGAAGCTTCTTACCAGACCGAAATAGCTCACTCCACTTGATGAACTGCTTTTCTACTAAGGACCAATCAATAATGATATCCTCAAATCTATTGATCAGGTCACGCTCGGTACGGTCTGTCACTGACACAGTGACGCTGATGTCATCACATGGAACATGTCTGTTCTGTGCCACCTTCTTCCGGAGGAGCTTCTCAGGCTTAGGCTTCAGGATTACATGCCAGTATGCACTTGGGACCAGGACAAGATTTTGCTCCGTGTCCTTTGAGACTATCCTATTGTTGTCCAACACTTTCCACTCAATGGAGTATTGGAGACAACTTGGCTCCTCATCGTCATAGCTGTTATATTCGTCCCACTCGGCCAGCTGAAGGAATCGGAGCTTTTCTGGTTGCACTTGGCGGGCAACGGTGTGTGATGCCGGGGACGGGACGGTCGGTGGTCGTTCTTGCGAGTTCGTCGAACCTTGCGGCGTCGAAAAGAGATTCAGACTTATCGGACCAGCCAATAGCGTTGGAAAAAATGAGGTCCTGATAGAGGGATAGCCTTGTTATCCTAGGCGTGTCGAGCGACAGCAGCATCTAGGATGCAGAGGCCGTCAACACATCGACTGAAAGCCGACGGTGGAGGGCAGTTCGATGGAGGGCTCATCCCGGACCCAGCATGTAGTGAAATGGCAGTCTATATTTAGCACGAGCACGTCTGCCAGAGATGGATGCGTGGACGAATCAGGAATCCGAATTTGGACCACCTTGTGGCTTCATTGGGTTGTGGCTAGTATGCAACACAAGCCAGTTTATGAAAATGCATGTCGTCGACAACAAGAAGCTGTCGATGCTTGAACGATCGGAAAATACAAAGGATGATAATGGAATTTGCCGCTAACTACTAACCGCGCTCTACTTATCCACACAAATCGAAATTAGCCGTACCACCATTGACTTGCGTTCCAGCCATCATTTTATGAGCAGAGATAGGGCCTTTAAACACAGCACCACCGTAAGAACTCCCTCCGCGATCGTTCTCATTGACGCCAGCAGGCTGAAGAAGGCGTTGTTGTTGCCTTCTAGCGGCATCCTTCTTCTCCTTCCATTCATCCTGGCTCTCTTCGACTATATTATACCAGAGCCAAAGCTGATCGTGTACTCGCACATAGCCAGCGTCCTTGGAAGTCTTAAACCTAAAAAAAGCAATAGATGCTGATATATCTGCTGTCGTTTCTACCTCGGTCGTCAAGCATGGTATGAAACTCTTGTTGGACCGCGGCGAGCATCTCAGAGCTTGGCTGCAAGACTCCTACAATCTCAGAGTTGGTTTTGCGCAGCAGATTTGACAGTTTCGAGATTGGGTGCCCCCAGCTTGCAAGATTCGCCCCGAGGTGTGGAGTGCCCATGAACGCAATCGCTACGGTGCATTCAACCAAGTCCTTAGCATGCTGCTGAGCCGAGCCGCGAGAGACAAGAAGTGCCTGCGGTAGTGTATCAACGAAGTGAAAACTGGTAAATATATTGTTGGATAACTCACCTGCTCAACAACCAATCCACCAAGACTGTGCGCAGCGAAGATCAGAGGGCGAAAGTTCTGTTACTCAAGTCAGCCTCGTATGTCGTGAATCAGTTGTCGATCTCACAGGAGGTGGACAAGGTTAAGTGTCACCTGACTCAACCTCCATCTCTCTGTTTGCGACCTTCCATACTCGCTTTTAAAGACATGAACGCGCATGAGGAAGCTGTAGGATTTACATGTCTTGCCTCGCTCCTTGCAGCCGAATCAGGGTAGACATTCTTGAGTCCGCGGTGTTTGTTGTAGTAGGACTGGTGGTTAATTTCGCAAGTACAATCAGAGTCGCCTTTGTGACTCTCTTCAACATTCTACATCACATAGAAGGCATGTTCGCGTTGAGGCAGATGACTTGATATTACCATGCTTTAGAGGACGGTGTTGGCGCATCTGCTCGCAAACAAAGCAGGGAGACACCATGCGCTGCCGGGATGCCATTGTTCGATTGAAAACTACTACCTCTCGATTGACATGGCTTGTGGGAGTGGGAGCTTCGACGTCATTAGGGGAATTCAAAGGAAGCGAGGTTTTCGGGGTCTGCGCTAGTAGCAGGTGTCAAATACAACTAGTCATGATTCTTCAAACAAATCTCGCCAACTCTTTGGCGCATGATCGGGATAGATGAAAGCTGGAAAGATTCTATACCACCGCCATTTTCCAAGTCTGCATAGGTTCGAGGTGCATTATAGAGATCTATAAGCCTCCGTTCAACTTCCTTTGCTGATAATGTATTTCGTTCGAATGGATCGAAAATGATAGAGTCGTTATCAACTCGAGTAACATTATGCAAGTCCTCCGCGCCTCTTGAATGTTTACCAGGATATGCCGGATGATTGAAAACGGTTCTAGTCTTAATCTGTCAATGAAGGAACCCCGGTTAAAGTCGAATAGATCGCCTAACCATAGATTTCCTATGATTTGACGTTTTACGAATTATGGCAAAACTTGAGCATATAAGCCGCAGTCCATTGTAGTAGGCTCAATGAGCAACATGTTAAGAGCTTGAATCATAGGTACATCTCCCTCCAGGGTCAACGCTCAAGAGTCGTAAATCCACTTCCAATTCACTGGACCAGTTAGGAGGACATTGGCGCCTGATACCCAGATAGGTTTGTTGAAGGACATGATTGATTCCAGTGCTCTGTGAATCTGTGTTGATGATGCAGCCCTTTCAAAAGCTTGTCATAAGGTCTTACTCTTCCAGATTCTGAGTGAGCTCGCACTGTAGATCTCCAGGATCCGCGGTTCGTGTAGAAGCCAGTCTGGATCTTTGATCTCGTAGCGCGACCACGATAAATCGACAGAACGTGCATGAATCCTTCGCACGCTGTACATCTGCGAGCGTGCCTAGGACAACAGGTGCACTTCGTAGCACGAAATCATGTGTAGCTTTTAAGTCGATCTTAGTACACCTACTACAAAGAGACACTATGGTACGAGTGTTGTAAATGTTGAGCGAATCACTTCATTGATTCGTAACTAAGTACGCTAAGAGTGATTCTATTTACCCTCATTCAGAACGCTGCTGCCTCGTCGCTCTCTTGGCAGATACGAGCTAACCGCTACGCACCTATGGCCGAAGCCATTAGCTCAACACCGTTCATGCTGCTTGGTAGTATGAGTAATGGGCTTAGATTTAATAGTCAAAGAACGATCCTTCAACCGTACAATTTGGTGTCAATCGCAAGGAGAATACTGTCTAGCCACCTCGACATCGGCCACCATACTCCGCAAACGTCTTGCTCAACGGCGCAGCGCCAAAATCAAGGCCCGCTGACATCTCAACACGATCAGTAACTCTACAGTCGAATCACCACGGAACAGCACCCTAAACCTGCGACCTGGTTCTGTGTTTCTTCTCATTTGTGGACAGTAATAGTAAGTTCAATAATACCGCCGCCTACAGCCAAGAACTGCAACCCTCCACCAGACGTCCGTTGTTGCTCGCGCGGGTATGCTGATCTGGTGAGTGTCGCAGGAGGTACAATGGAGCCCGTCTTGAACAACTAGTGCAGCTCGTTACTTCCTTTTCTTCTTGGAGTTGCTGGGCTTTGTCTGTATCGTTGTGGCCGGGGTGATCTGCTGGACATTTGGCTGACTGTCCGGTGTGACTCGATTCTCGGCCAAGCTGTACTCTTCAAGTTGCTGGGATAGTCCTGATCGTGAACTGGCCAAGTCTGGATTTCTGAATTGCAGTTCGGACAACTCGGAGACCTCGAAATTCAAGCCAGCGGGCAATATGTCGATAGCGGAGCAGATCCATTTGAAATGATCTTCAACCCATAAATCGAGGATGTTCATGGCAACAGTCCATCCAATCCATCTGTTATCCGCCTGTGCTGTCTTCGAAATGTTAAACTCCGCAATCGGTTCTCGATAGAATTTAGGCTCATTCTCTTCCATGGTGAGTACATGTCCCCAGATTCGCACATCCACATCGCTATGGGAGAACGAAAAGCCGTTGATGTTTGTAAGAAGTTCCTTCTCTCGACCCACAATTCGGAAGGGCTCGAAAACACCGCGCAACCAAACAGTTTGGCTATGAGCGTTTTGTCGGTCAGCAACATCAAGCGCAGATGCTCCACATTTCACTTCGCTGGTTAGGAATGGAAAGTACAGATCGTATGTGGCCGCGAAGTAGGAGCAATCCTCCAAGTCATTTCCAATAAAGGGCTGAAGCTTTTGTAGTTGTTCCTTGATAAATGCTTCTCGCTGGAACCCAAGGCTGTAGTCTGGTTGTGGGCGTGATCCGTAAAAGGGGATGGCGTTGTTCCAGCCGGCATTGGTTGTCTCTCGGAGGATCTTCAGATGCTGAGCGCCGCGACTTGTCAGAATTTCAGCCGAAGGAACAATCAGCTGCGCAATGTCACGGATCACTCTTGTCTCGTTTCTGCCTTTGATTGAGTCCAAAGTATCTTCGAAGAGACCATCTTCAAAGGGTGCATCTTTTGGTGGCGACTGTGGCGACTTCAGAAGCGGTTGACAGAGCTCTTACCTTGCCATGTGACTCGGGTGACTTCCGCGCCAAAAATTCAATCATGAAATGGATGAATTGATGGTGTGACGTTTCATCGGAAATGCCAACCTCAAGAGTACCCATGGAGAACCTTGAAGATGGGAACAGTAGACGTTCAAGCTTGACGTGCGGCTGTCTGAGGACCTCGTCCTAGGAGCGCTTGTCGAGCCTGAAACATTCCGCATCAGAGATGTTCCCCCGGGGACATAAGGTTCGGCATACCAAGAATCTTCCGTGCTGCGTCAAAGCATTCGCTGCGGATGCTCTCGATCCACTCTGGAATTCGAACGGAATGCCCGGAAAAATGAGCAAACCCAAGCAGGAAATGAAACGTGCTGAGAATGCGATAGTCGGAATTGTAACATTCGTAGTTCATACATCCCGATGGATGGAATGAAGGCATGACTAGAAAGGTGTGTCCGGGAATTCTGAATTTTGCATGGTAGACGTGCGACCCAGCACATGCAGAGCATAACGCCTACAGGAGTGTGCTTTTACCACCGTTCTTCGTGCGGATCACGATGACACTTGGCAGCTTCGTTCGGGCAAACGTCTCCGCTACTTCTGAGCATCGTTGCCTATGCTTCTCGGTCCACTTGTTGCAAGCCAAGACTTCCCGGTGTCGACGGACAAGTTCATCCGCGAATCCCCGAGTTTGACGGCAGTGAACGACCGGATCAAGTTCACATCTAGAAGCTACCGGAGTATCTTCACTGTGACAATCCTGAACGTCTTCCCCTTTCCTCCCAACAGGGCAGTCCATAAGAACTAGAATATCCGAACGACCAGAGGCCAGGTCGCATGCTTTCGAGATTTGTTCATCGGTTGCGTTCATGTCGTTTCCAAGAGCTCCCAGAAGTCGAAGCGCATCGCGGTCTCGACTCTCCTCTGCGCATGGTCCCAGCGGCATTACCACTCTTCGCATACAGCATGGAACCGGTACGTTTAGACATTGGCTCGTTCTTGGATTTTCCATGGCCGGGTTTGTTCCCTTGGGAACAAGGCTCAATGTGGCCGTGGCTCCAGTCATTCCGGTCAGTAGAGGTGTGAGGTTTAGATTTACCGAGGCCTCGAGCTGTCTGGACGCATTGCCGCATGCCTCAACATACTCAATCCAGTCTGTCGAAGATGAATCGCGAGAAGGAAGTGCGAGCGGAAGTGGGAATATACGAGGCGGCAGGCGCTTATAGCTTCCTTTTCGAGAGGAAGGTAGGGTGCGTGCGCGCTCGGGTCGATGGGCTGAGATAGAATGGGTGATGTTTATAGCGCAATTAGAGGAGACTTTAAGTTGGGCATGAGATGTGACTGATGAGGCAAGACGTCGTCCTTTAGCGCCCTCACCAGTGATAGCACTCAGCGGCTGCATTTTCAGGCAGCAGCCGGCTAATGGAAGGTGATACGATAGGCCGGTGCACCCCGAAATGGCGGTTCGAGGCGAAGCTTGCGCCAATCAGTCACCCGTTCTAAACCCCAGATGAGCTAGCTGGTCTTGGCACAATTTGACCATCGTGCAGTCTAGCTCACGACGTTCCTCACACCATTGAAACCGCTTTTGCTATCCTATCTGAAGCTCGCCAGAAACAGACAGCCTTGTCATACTCTCCACATTGCCGATATGGGTCGGCATCAGTCTCAATTAGGCGCGCGGCACGCATCAATTTGTAGAGATCGAGGTATGCATCTCTGTACATTCTTAGCCACATTGACTGCTTGCAGTGAGGAAGCCCAAGACTATACGGCAAAGCGCATCGCGAACACCATTACGCAAGAGTACACGTTTGGAAAAATTTCACTAGCAGCAACTCCTGTCTGTGGAAGGTAATCAGAAGGTAAAGCAGCTACATCCTCCCTACGATATTCTCGAGAAAGAAGTACGCTGGACTCGGTCTTTTTGCGATAAAAAGCTGACTCGAACAACTCTTTAGAAGGGTATACTGGTGTACTTAGGAAGCCCCGGATCGAAAACGCAAACGAGCCCAAGATACTGAAGAATCACACGATCCTTCGGCCGGAAATTTTCGAAAGCGAACTTGAACATCTGTTGCAGGCGCCGCTGCTGAAGACATGCGCGGTCTAGGCACGGCGAGCAGTCAAAGCCAGGAGGACATGAAAACTATAATATACTGCACACAGCACAGACGGTGGTCTGAGGAATACTTTGAGGGGGCCAGCATCATGAGCAACATCCTCGCATGGAAGAGATCATCGGCTTCGCTTGTTTGAAAAAGATAAGACGCAAGCTCGGCTACCCCAAGCGCCACTACTCCAAGCGACCAGACGCTAAGGGAGGTAAAAAGCGCTCCTTACAAAGACACGCGCTACAAAATCTTGTTGGAGACCAAAGACAGCTCCATAGGCAGGTCGGAACTGGGAATCGCGAGTTCCAGGAAGAGCCTTTCCCAGGATCCATTTACGAGGCAACAAGCCATTCCGAAGGATTTCTTGTTTGACGATGATCTGTTCAATATGGTACAGGACAGGAATGAGGCTAAGATTAATCAAGACGTCACTCGGCTGATCGTCCCTTCCTCTCAACGTCTGGCAAGACGCGGCTCCAAACAGCTAAAGAAATTGATCGAAAGCGTCAACGAAGGCTGGAACAACTCCATCCCTGTGACAAAGACCCGACCTCAGCCCGGCTACGCCGTTGGATTTAGGCGTGAGGTCTTCGGCGAGCTCACAGACACGTCCTATTTCATGGCCACGTACTACATGCACTTCCCGTTCCCGGCGTGCGGGGGTCAAGTGTGATGCACGACGCGCACCGCGTGAACTTTGGGAGGCAGTGCGTCTACTATTGGTCCCTGGCTGCTGTTTCTCGGCTGACGTCTGAGCATACTTTTGACGATGCCCGCGAGATGTGAACAATGAAAACAGGTTTATGCTTGTTTGGCTTGGGATTCACCGAGGTCAGCCAGTGGCACTTCGCGTTAAGTGGCTTCGGTTGCCATAGAATCGGCTCCAGTGCCCCTAGACGGGCGGTTGTAGCCATCCAAGGTTGTCTCATTATGTCATCCTAGGTCATCTCGCATCCGACTACACCTCATCTCCACAACTTCACGCTGTCCCTACACCAACCCCAAATCCAGCTTCGAGCACTGTCATCAGTGTTGGACCGCCTCCCAGACTACGGCCTTGAATCAATCGCTAACGTGAAATGCTAGAGACGGTCAGGGACCTATTTGCCGAAATGGTTTGCGCAACCCCAGCGTTCTTACGCGAGGTGTTCCAGGTGTTCCATGAGTTCCGTAACAGGTCTGGAAAATCAAGGAAAGTGCACTATAGGTTCTGGTTGGCTCCGGGACCACTGCCAGCAAGCATTATCCCCACTCGCCTACGCAAAAGAGACCCTTTCTAGAACCTGATGGCCTCATCGACGAGCAGTCTTGATTTCATCGGCTGTCACGACTGCATGTCAAGAAGCAGGCAGAAAAGTAAACGCATGCCGTTGGCGCAAAAGGCTTGGTCCGGGACGGCTTCTAAGGTTTAGACTTTGGGCAAGGATGTTCTACAACATCTACCCCGCTTTCGTCCATGCCAAATTCGAATCAATGCTTCGCTTGTAGCGTCAAGGTCAATTGC
>JAWDJW010000041.1:0-15996 GCA_033119265.1 Coniosporium uncinatum
GAAGGTGCTATGATTGCAGTCACGATGTGTCGCGAATCACGGAACCCAAGAGTTGCGAGGTTTGTCTCACGGAGCTGATCCGCTATGGTGTACACATCAACATGCTGCAATATGCTTGGGATAGAGAGGCCGAACCTCCCGTGATTGAAGTCCAAGTCATCGACCGCGCAGTCTCGTACGGTGAAGCTGCGGGCTCGCAGAGCATCGCTGCCGCCCCAAGCATCAGGTGTCTTCCATGAAGTATTTCCAGACTTGAAGTGGCGTCGTCGTGGCAGAGGCGGACAATCGATTCCGAGTGTTGCTTCGCAGCCATCATCGTTATCGGTATGCCAGTTGCAGAAGATGAAAGGTGGTCTATGTAAAGATGGTGTTCTAACGAAGCCGGATATTGTAGTTTGACCCTTGCAAAAGAAGTCTAGAGCACTCGTCCTGTCACGATTTAGAGCAGGCCAATCGGTTAATTGACCTTCTGCAACATCTGGACTAAATAGCGCCGCAAGATCCGTTCCTTCAATTGGCGTGTGATCAGAACGAGCGGACTGGTGCAGCAGCTGCGTGATAATCCTTAGAGAGCTTAGCGAGCTTGTTGTCAACGAAGCCCAGGGCGTTGCGGTCTTCATCTCCACGGTGAATATACTCTCTGTGTTCCAATACAACGCCAGGTCAGGCAGTTCTGCTCTGGAGGAAGCCGCGAGTCCCACCGAGAGGAAGTATGGCTGCATTAATGATGTCGTCCCATCGACCAGCCATAGCGGCTTCGCCGTGGTAGGCGTACTTGTGTTGTATAGTTCAAGACCCCAAGACAGATGGGAGGAGCAACACAGTAGGCTTCCAGCTCCGGCATGTATTGTGAAACGTTCACAAGCTCTGGGTCCAGGTCTACTTCATCTCAAAGCTGGCTTGAGAAACAATCGGCTCCACATAGACGACACTTTTGTGAGAGAAATGGAAGATCAACGGTTCGAGTTCGAAGCAGAGAGATAACCAGATGCGGTTTCCAGACGTACAACCTTGATCTCTTGATCGGAGAAGGCTGACCTTTGCGATTGATGACGGCAATTCGAAAGCGAGATCAGTCTGAAACTGGTCAAGCGTATATGTTTGGTGTCACTCGATGATCTGTCGATCGTCTGTGGCATCGCTGCTAGTGAACGGATCTCTCCTTCAGTGGATTGGCATATTCGCCAGACCTTGGTAGACGTGATAAATATATAGCATGATGTGGCTGGTCCAAGCCCAAGTGCTTACCTGCTTGTTGACTGGATGCCGATCAAGACTCCTTGTCAATGCAGCGGCCTAGACCTGCTTCTCGCGCATGGGACATGGGATCGACTCGAGCGCCACTCACGGTGTTCGGTGTCAGAGATACTGATCATCCCTTGAGGAGTGAAATTTGTACCATGCTTCGTCTTTTTAGCGGTCAGACTCCACTGAGTTTCAGCCGCCCCGAGGGCCCCCCTAATCCATTTTGTGATCTGGTTCTGGCTCTGCTTGCATTCGTTGCAGACGCCCGCATGCGGAGCCAGCTGCTAGTAGCCCATCCCCGCATTGTCAGGTCCATGTCGAAGATCAGGCTGTCGCAAGCGGAATGTCTAGCTACAAATACACAATGAGAAGGAGCAAGAGAGCTCGTAGCTCACAGAGCCTCTACATCCGCAATGCCGCAGCCATCGCCGAAGCCTGAACTGAGTCACCTGATGAGCGCCGGCCGCCAGCTGACCATAGGTGAACCGTTACAACGGCCACCCGCAAGCATTGATGGCGTGCATCGCCCTCAGTCGCCGAAAGTTAGTTGGGCCCATAAAGCCGTGAAGGCACGCTCTCATCAGGGGTTGGATGAAAATGAATGTATCAGAGAGACGAGACGCTTGTTGTACCAAACAACGATAACGGTATTCTGCATTCGGCAAATCGTCCTTTCTGATGAGGTGACTTACTATAGTAGATGAGATCTCGACTCAAGCGGCAACTCCTTCCAAGATGTTGTGTTTGCCTCACATCACCTGTGGGATACGTTTATACTTGTGGTCATGTAGTAGCGTGTTACGACTGTGTGAAGACATGGGCAGAATACAGTCGAACATGCCCCATGTGTCGGGAGAAAGTGGAAGCGAAACGTTTGCATTTTAGCGGAGCAGAAGGACCATGATGCTGGTATAAGCCGTGAGCTTTGTCCGCAGTAGACCACATCAGCAGGAAGTAGCAATCACCTTAGAGGTGCAAAGCTTCTTTCTTATACGCGTCCGAAGAGATAGCGGCATCCTGTTTCCTCGCGCGTTCACACTGTTTCTATCCCATCCGTGCTGCAACAAGTTATACATCCTCTCGAAGCTGACCCCTTTGCACGACCCATACCGGTCCTTGGCCTCCCTCAGGATTATCTTCGAGGACCTGGACGATTGGCATTGGTTGTAGTCGATAAAGGAGGGGCCTCAATGCTGGCACGTAGCTACTGGAGGAAAGTAATAGGTATACCTGCAAGTTTGAGTATCAAGCACAATTCGCCGTCTATGTCAGCTTGCGGTGTAGCACATGAAAACCAAGTGTAGCGGAAGCTGTTGGCAATAAGATGTTAAATACTCGACGTCTAACATTCAACACAAGCTAATTGATAGCTCAGGATGGATCTTTCTGCGTCTCCTGATCGATAAGATGTTCCTCTTATTAGAATTTAACCATTTCTTCGCTTTGTTCCTGCCTAAAGTATCTTATTTGAAATCCTCGAAACAACAACTCGCGACTCAGGTGTTGGGCCGCAGAACGTCTTGTTGATCTCCGATCAGATTCAGGGCTTCGCCTCGCTGCCAACTTCAACATTCATGCATTCTTCTGCTAAGAGCGTCCTTTGCAAAGCGAAAAAGCTGGCTCGAACAGGCGCAGCAGAATTACTTGCAACAGACAAGTGAACGAGACATGGAGATGGCAAAAAGAAGTAATAGGTTTTGGCAAGGTTGTGTAACATGAGTCATCGCTGTACCCTTCCGTAATTGCGACATGTTCCAGAGACACTTGATGGATACGGTTCAGATCCAATTAACAGCCATATTAGCACGACTATCCCGCATTTGCCACTAAAATCAGACCCAGAGCGTACCTGGAACAGAACACGAACATATCTCAAATCGCTCCATTGGTGAGCCTGCATCAACTCTGATCCCATCTCCATGAACAAGTACGGAAACTGTCCCTGCATAAGTGCCATGAACATGGATTCATTGCGTATGGACATGGAAAGGCCGTTTGCATGAATTCCCGTAACCCATCGATTTATGCCAAGTATATCCTGACAAAGATTGCAGCAAGATCTGGCCTCGATAGACTTCTTTCTCATGAATAGCTCAAGAGAGTGCGTATTCGAGAAGCAGAACCCGCCAATGGTTTCGCTGTCGAGCTGAGCAATGGCTGTGGTTCGAGAGAGCTCCTCATCGGTCAAAGGTAGGCCAACGCAATTGGTAGGCAAGGTGGATGGCAAAGCTAAATCTGGTGAAGACGTTGCCGCCACGGAAGAATTTCTGATATCCTGCCAAAGGAGTGCAGGATACGCCTCGAGTTCTCCCAGGTTTTGATGGTCGGAAGGAATGACTGGAAATGGTGGTGACGTGATGTGGTTGTCCGTAGTGAGTCTCATTGTTAAGTGTTAGGGTTCTATCAGAACAGTAACTGAACTTTCTGGGGGAGAGACAACCAAGAGCTACTTATGCGAATATATATGCCAGACGAGCCTTTGCCTCATCTAGATTAAGCTCATGTGATGCCGGCGGAGTCGTTGAAGGTCGCAATGGCACTGTCAAGCTTGTCCGCAAATGTACCGCTTCAATGGGGAGGTTTATGGACGTCCAGAAGAACGTCACGCCAGCATGGTCGAGAATGAGCTTCGCGGAAGAGAACGACAGTAGCTGCAGAAGCTGGTCCTTTACTTGGTAATATGAGGGGCTAAGTACGGTCTTGTGAGATAAACAGGCACAGAAGAGGGGGCGCTTTCGAATGTAGTGTCCTCACCCGATCCTGATAGATCAATATTACGTTTCCTTCAAGGCGTGACTTGTGCTATTGACCACCGGCCGTTTTCCTCCAGCTATTCTCATATGGCCCCCAAGTGTCACTCATAGATTTCGATGGTCGAAGAGCCTGTGCAACAGGGATCTGAAGCTGCACACAGGAGGGCGAGCTTAGCGTGATCCGGGCACGATACCACTCCTGAGGTTTGGGCGGGGGTCGCAGTTGGTCATTGTGCGCAACTGATGGAGGCGCATAGTACGTTGCAACGGGAGCACTTCTCGGCGGGTTTGTGGCTTCATTGCTTGGCTGTGCAGGTCGGATTTCATTGATCGACGGTAGCCATCGTGCGAATCGCGGGATACTCCTGCACAAATTGAGGCAGGTTTTCGGAGATTGACCCTGGCATATTGGAGAAAGGGAAGAAGCAGTAATCGAGAAGGCGGCGGATTGAACGGCAGACTTGAGGATACGCTGAGATAACACTGGGGTGAGGCAAGATGTTACTCACTCACGTTGTAACATAATTCATGTGCGCATTAGCCTTCGCCTTCAAATGCCTCAGCAATCGTCAAAACCTATCAATTCAGACATCGTCCAAGCGCATCCAGAACTTAATTTTAGAAGCGGCGAGTTTCCGCCATGTCCCTGAAGCAGTGAGATTGCGGATTATGCGCCCATCTTCCACTTGGCTTGGTAGTCCTCGGAGTCGATCGACCAATTCTGCGTTCGAGCTTCGACTCGTGTTGTGCTCCATCAGCTACCCGTTGGACTGTCAATCGAGTATTTGGGCGTCACGAAGATCGGTAACGGAAAGTCTAAGCCGGTCTTTTAGCGGGAGCGACCCGCGTGCCGTTCTATCGCTTCAGCCTCAGCTGCCATCCAATGAAACATCTGCGAACGGATGAACTTCATCGCATCTCGCATATATCATTGGTTGAGCTATGCGGCACGGTTCTCCAGGATAACTCTTGAAAACCGGGCTGCTACTCTTGCTTTCCAACAACACTCACTCATGGCCGGGGAGAAGCGCAAACGAGTCTCAACCATTCTCGCTGCCCTCGAGGTCATTATCACCGCAGACGATGAGGCACTAGAACCGTACAGGGAGCAAGTTGAACTCGCGTTCCATCGCCTTTGTCAGTTTGCTTCCTGTTCCAGCGAAGCGCCTCTATCACCATCGACATCGGGCAGCGAAAACGAGTCGAATCTATCACAGCGAACAACCCTAGTGGCATCTACTGAACGCACATCGCGAAAGGAGATCCCACGAATACCGAACGGTCCAGCGGGTAGATTTCTCTTGAAGGTTCTAGAAGTCTGTAAGAATGGGCTACCGTATTTCATTAATGCACTGGAGGGCGCGCTGGCCCATACTGATTCACATACTGAAGACCCATCAGCCGGTAAGGATTTTGGGGTCTGCTCGTCGGTCCACTACTTCCCGAGTCTGGTTTTCCAGTAGACTGTTGTATTCTTCTTGCATGGCTCGCTGCCACTGTTTCCGTTCGGCCGAGGCCAGAGCAGCCTTCCTAATGTTAAGTTCAGGGCCAAAAGACTCGACTGAAGCTGATACCATACAGGAATTTGACTTGTAAGCTTCCTTCGCAGTGATCTTCCCCTTGTTGACCGTTTCCCTTTGGTAAATGGGCGACGAAACCATAAAGGTCGTTGAAGCATTGCTTCCACTAGAGAGGCAAGGACTTGAAGAAGCATTTGAAATATTGATGAGTTATCCTGGCATATCGGGGTCAATGGAAGGTTCAGAATTTGGAGCTTTTTGGTCCTCGTTGGTATGCCATTCATCCTTTATGTTTTGTAACTCTTATCGGAAAAGAGCAGGGGCTTGTCGAGCACTGTAGAATCGTCTTCGGAGACGTAGGGAGTACGGCGTGTGGCTCTCACGCTCGAAACGAGGCGCAATAAGCAGGTTGGCCTTGGGCTTCGATAGTGCAGGGTCTATGGGTATGTCCTTATATTCGTTTTCCATATCTTCATCGATTGAATAGTCGTCCAGAACTTGCCATTCCTCTTCGTCTTTCCCGATTGTTGTGCCTGCCTCTGTCACAAGTGGTGGTGATTTTAGTCACTGTGGCCTTGCGCTTGCGCGTAGAGCTCCACGGAAGATATGCTTTTTGTAATCTCCATCATCGTTGGATTTGGTGCACGTCGTTCTCTGCCTGGTTTCCTTGTGGTTTTAGGATCAAATACGTAACAAAAACACAAACTTTCCGGAGGAGGTTCGAGTGGGATATTATATGCTGCGATTTGGTGGCTATGTGGAGAGGCGTTCTGCGCTGGACGTGTTTGCCCTTTCCAATTGATGCAACTTGATAGTCTGGGGAGATGTCAACGCGGACTCGAAGATCCTTCACGGTCCCATGTGTTCCCTAGTATGACGGTGGCTTCGGAGTCTATGCTCGCTAGTGATTGCGGCGGCGATGCTCGGACTGACGGTAATGCCGTGGTCGGCGCCTGTGTCCCACCATTCCCTTCCTCGGCTGGCACAATAGGGTCATATGAGTCATTCGTACACACGACGAGACCATCAACCCTCCTACGTTTGAATAAGCCATTCTCAAACCCTAGCGCCAAACACCTGTTCGTAGGCCATCGTTCTCTAGCATTGACCTCGATCATGTGAAAGAGTATCTTGATCAACTGGTCCTCGTCTTCATCTTCCAGTCGCCTCAGGAGCAGCGCTGTCCAATCTGCGACCCAATCGTACCACTGCGAAGTCGTGATCGTTCCTCGTTTCGTTCTCGCCTTGGGAAAAGCTGGAAGTGTTGGAAGGCCATATATCCACTCGAAAATGATGACACCTAAGGACCAAACGTCGACTTTGGACCCGTGGCCGTCGCTGAGACCTGGGAACACCTCCGGTGCCGCGTACGTCAGAGTTCCGCAGAAAGTCTTAAGCAGAGTGGTATCGGGTACAACTTTAGACAAGCCAAAATCAGTGATAACGACCTGGAACGGGATCAGCTTGACCAAAAGGTTTGCGGGCTTTAGATCACGGTGTGCCAATCCCTTTGCATGGAGGTGACTGAGGCCGTCTAGAATTTGCCCCATAGCGCTAATACGTATTTTATCGTCAACGACAAGGGCATCCTCCATGTTCCCATCGGGATAATATGCCATGACGATCAGAGGTTCTGGTGACTCTCGAAAATCAAAAACCTGCATTACGTTGGCCTGCTCAACGATTAGCGGCGTGATCGAAGCAGAAACACCTGTGGCGCATTTACGTGAGGGTTTTCCTTCATCAAAGTAAACTCTCTCCGTATCTGTATGAGCCATGCGGGGTCGATCCCATCCAACTTCCTCTTTTTGCTGGTTGGCTTTGTGCTGGTGGATCTGAATATCTTGGCGGCGAGAACCTTCCCATCGCGTATCCTAATGACCTTGTAGACTTCACCGAATGCACCTTTTCCAACAAATTGGCCGTGGAAGTAAATGGGTTTGTCATTGATGATCTGGGGCTCCGTCGGAGCCTCTGTGGGAGGCTCGCTGCTCAAGCCAAGTCTGCCAACGGGCAGAAGATCTTCCTTGTTCTTCAGCGCTGCTGCCTTACATTTCCTGACGAATGCTCGCAAGTTTTCGACGTATTGGGGGGCTGCCATTGTGTGGTTGACAAACTTGATCTCAACGGCAAGACTTCCTGAATGGATAGTAATCTCCCCAAAGGGATCCTCTTGGCCAGGCTCGAATGCAAGAATCCATGTCTCGCGTTTTTCGCACCTCATTATGGTTCTGGCCGTCGTACCCAACTGCGGACCCGTGCGCCGAATGGTAATCGTGCAACCAGATGCAAAGATTATCATCTACAATAATGTTGCACTGCTTCGCGCTGACTCCTTTCGTTCCTCGGTGCCCCAAGAGGATATGAGACGAAAGCAGGTCTGTGCCAAACTGTAGCCCGTTCTCGAAATTTTCACTCTCGAGCAGCTTATCGAAAGTCACAACGAGGCGGTCCACAACGCTGAGCTCTTCCTCGTCAGACTCCCCGTCTTCAGCGGGAGTGGCCTGTCGACTGTCAATAGTGGGCTTAATGGCGACACCTCCGACCGACGAGCGGAACCACATCGAATTCTCCGGCAGCCTGAAGGCACTATTCGCCTTGTTTTTCCCATCATAGGCGGTCAGGACCGCGAAGACATTGTGATCGAACATAGTGTCAAGTCGAGTGAGAAGAATATGAAAGCCAGGCGACAGAGGAACGAACAGAATTGTACTTTCTAAGGGGCGACACGATGCATGGCTGGAACACCTGCCTCTTGGACGCGCTTGGATAGGATTGTTAGCGGATTTGCGACTTAATTACCCCACCCCGTATCCGCGCTAAGCATGTGCGAGAAGCGACATCCCGTCCGCCACTTCGGAAGGAACCGCACCATCACGTGCATTTTGCCCAAGCCCTGGGCAGACGCCAAATGTCACGGCTGCCTCCTCCCTCTTCTCCTCTTAAATTACTATAAGCACACCACAATATTACCAGCATACCATATCACCATAACATCACATCACCACAATCATTTTGCAGCCACCGCGTGCATCATCGCGCCTTTCTTTCTCTCTCTCCAACATGGGCATAGGTACTCCTACTGCAAGCTCTCCTGTTGAAGCGCACCTTAACGATTTGGCTTCGCGTACTATCCTTGAAGACTCGGGCGGTTTCATGTATGTGATGACTCGCCAAACACGACCAAAGTCGCAGATGGCTGTGCTGACGCTTGCCTTTGGTGGACAGAACGGTCAGAATCCCAGATTTTGAGACACTCTTGGAGTCGGAGAGGATAACGATCTTCGAAAAAGCACAGTAAAGGACCAGGAACAGCAATATAATCTAGGGAACAAGCTAATGTTGTCCTTTAGAGGACTACGGAGGGAAAGGCCTTTTGGCGCGGAAAATCTCGCAACAAGACTACGGTTCGTCCAAGCACACCCTACATCTCTTCCGTACACTAATGCTCTTCCAATGTAGGGAATTGACACCACCAATAGACTCGGAGGAGGAGCTCGAGGAAGCTCGCGTCCTAGAGGGTCGGGCGCGGAAAGAGCTGGAAGAAGATGGCTGTCCTCCCTGCTACCCGGCCGAGCTCGATCTTCCCCTGGAAAACCCTCCCGAGGAATACAAGGCGATAATACGGTATTGGAAGTCAGTTGACGATGTGGTGCTTTGCTACCAAAAATTGGAATGGGAGAAGTTCCGCATGCTCCAGGCGAGGGTCCGCCGTCGGAACCGATCGTTCAGCGATTTTGTGGACGAGGTTCGTCAACGTCGAGCAACGCATGGACTGGGTGGCCATGTCTGCCTCCTCCTGGATATAGAGCAACAAAGTCGGCTGGACAATTGGATAGAGTTTCAGAATCGCCATCTCAAACGCCTCGAGAGGTTTGAAAGGGAACGAGCCATATTAAAGCAAGAGTTAGACGATGCTCAGAAATTGGTTGACGGTTGGAACACTACTTGTCCCAAGTTAGGACCAACACGCGCAGAAGCCCTCGAGCGACGTCTGGAGGCTACTGAACGAGACCTGAAAAGGCACCATGTTCTACTGAACTGGATCGAGCAGCGGCGGCTAGCGATGGATCCAGGGCATGCACCGCCCGTCGAAGAAGGTTATAAGGATCTGGATGCCCCATCCAGAGTTGCCCTGAGGACCTCCACTCGTGGACGCCAGACTAAGCAAACAGAGGGTCCTTCGATCCTCGGCAAGGTTAGGATCGCGAAGGCGAAGTCGAACGAGTGGAGCACTCGGCACGCGCGGATGCAGAAGCTCAAAGCTTCAGAATTTGAGCCTCCCTTCTCAACTTTGGACGTTATCCTGCAAAGCGGCACTTCACAGGCGTCTGAGCATTCCGAGTCAACGCCCCGGCGTACCAAGATTGATAGGACGCTCCATTCAATTTACCCACAGAGTGTGTCAAAGCCATGTCGATTCGCTGGAATCAGGGCGAAAATGCCATCAGGCCCACGACGCCGTGGTGCTCAGCAGACCGAAGACCACGCATGCCAGCCAACGCAACAGCGAGCGCAGTCCGCACCTACCTTTACTACACGAAGTGGACGGGTATCAAGGCTGCCAACAAGATGAGTTCCTGAGAGTTGGGCTTTCGCTGCGACTCCTCCTATGCTGCCGTGATCGAGCAGCTCTGGAATTGCAGTATGAGGAGCCGGCGTGAGGACTCAGAGAAACGGCCAAGGAAAGAAACCGACCAGCTGATACGTCACCGCCCAACGTCGCCCTGATCGCTGTGAGCCCATCGAAACGCGCGTATGGTGGTGAAATCAACCTGTTTGTCCAAGCGCATGTCAACCACATCACCAAGGTCGAGTTCCTTGCCGCATACCACGCTGCCTACAACGCAGCTGTGACAAAGGAAAACATAGCAGGAGGTTTCCGAGGTGCTGGCCTTATCCCTCATGATCCAGATGCAGTTATCTCGAGGTTGGACGTCAAGTTACATACGCCAGAAGGCTCGAGGCCCACATCCGCCAACTCCGGTGTATGGGTCTCGAAGACACCTCAAACTTCGAAGGAAGCTGTTTCGCAGTCTAGTTTGGTTCGGAATCAAATCTCAAGACATCAAGGAAGCTCTGTAAAGCAAATGGCGAAAGGTATAGAGCAGATAGCGCATACAATGACGCTTATGCAGGAAACCAGCGACCTTCGAAGAGCAAATGAGGCATCAAGCAAACGACGAAGGGCTAAGAAAACATCTATCCGCAAGAGAGGGGCTTTAACAAGAGCAGATGCGCATGATATTCTGGCTCAGAAGGAGGCGACTGCGTTGGTAGCTCGTGATGGACACAATGGCCGATCAGCCGGTAACCGACGGTGTGGCGGCTGTGGCGGGACTGGTCACAATGCGCGAACATGTACGGTAGATTTAGATATATCTAGAGAGTCTTCAGATGAAGACTCAGAGTAATTGATGATGTTTTGGTGTTGTTGTGATAGTTTGAAGTGGTGTGGTTTTGGGAAAATGGCCGACACACTGTACATCCACGTTACTTAGAGATTTGATACAATCTATCTAGAAACAACTAAGCTACTAGCAATCTAGATATATATCTTAGTGTACGCCTTCTCCTTCTAGCCTACGCTTAGTACTCCCTAATCACGTGACTTTTCAAATTAATAGTGTAAAGTAATTTGCACGAAGCCTATATGTTTACTCTAGCTCGGTAACTTCTTCCCACGTGAAAGGCTTCACGCCATCTTCCGCTGTCCAAGTCCAGACGCCAAGGTCTTCATAATCGTACCAGCTCAAATTGCCTGACTGGAGCTGTACGCAGAAATCGCCGATGGAATCTAGATGCACCCTCGAAAATTTGAAACCAAGGTTATCAGAGGTCCCGTCATCTTGAAGCCCGACGTAAATTCCGCAGTCGTCTTTCGCGGATTCGAGATCGATGCACACGACAGTATTGGGACTTAGCCCACTCCCTACGACAGGCGAGTTGGAATACCGAGTGCTGAAGAAGTTGCACAGGTCTTTCCAGATAGCATCTTTGTCCGGGATCGTAGCATCATCCCAGGAGTTGGGTATTGTGCTGTCTAGTTGTGGCCAATCTTCTCCCATGTTGTTGTCCATCTGGCTGGTAATACCAACCACCTGCGACTCCGTGAAAGGATTTGTAAGCAGTAGCACTGGGGAATTGGATTCCCATTTGTAGACTAGGGTGTCTTCGTAGAAGTGGCTTCTGGGGTTGCGAAGAAACTCGGTGGTAACTCCTTCCGCGTCTCGGTCGATCGATGGCGAGCCATCAGACGTGGCCTTGTTCGCCGTACGTCTCCAGGCATCCAGTGCTCGATCCAGACTACACACTTGGGCTCGAATTGCGGAATTAGCCAGTACCTCTTGGCCAACAAACACTTGCTTTCGTTGCTTCCAGACTTCTGAATTGAACATCAAAAGGCAGGCATGTCCTGACACGTTTTGTGCACGCACAAGACGATCATACATCTCCCACGTTTGCCGCCTAGAGATAGGCTTCAGCCCGCGCCATTCGTGCAATCTGCAGTCAACCTGTGGTTCCAGGCCGACCAGGACGCTCTTCCGCTTCCTCAATGTTGCCGCCTGGCCGCTTGACCTCTAGTCCTGAAAACAGTGCAGTGCGCTTTGTGTAAGGGTCTGTTGTGTGGCTGATGGCGATCCCTAGCCCATCAAGACTGATCTCTCGGTAAAGAGAGAAGACTTCTGATGCGTGGCACGAAAACGCCATTGTAGAATCGGTCTTCCTACTGATAGGGTATCCGTTGCGGGACGATAGGAGAGAGGCTTCGATATTCTGGGATTGGCTGAAGCAAGCCTTAGTTTCGTGTAGCGACATAGGGTAAGATCCAAACTCACACGCTCTTTAGAGCCAACTTGTTAGAGCCTGCCGCTCGAAGTCCACAATGTACTATGCGTCGCATGATATCACACCAAGAGTCCTCGTCTGCACCAAACATAGTATTCCAATCTGCTTCCTTTGAGATCCATTATTTGTCTTGCCAAAGCGAGTCAAGCTCTTCTGAGGTGTAATGGTCACTAGAGTCGAATGCGTATTCTGGAATTGCTTCAGTGCCTTCGGGGTCGCTTTCCAAAAGCTTGTCCTGCAAATAATCGCATCGCTGAATCGATCTGATGCGGATTTGATTAATAGGAATGAAATAGAATATCACAAAGCCTTCAACCGCACATTGCGTCGAAGAATCCATGTGCCGTTGAGAATTATGGCCACTTCAATCGTGTACTATTCATGCTGTTCGGTAGCGCAAGATTTTTGGCTCGAGTCCGACTAGGGACATGGTCATAGGAGATCTACTGTTGTTGCACCGTGCAGGCTCATTGCGTCGCCACTGCCAACCCCAAGTTTCGCAGTGACCGCTAGGGTCGTCTGCTTACTAAGGGAGCATTCTTCACTTCGGCAAGGCCACTGTCGTCGATTCCAATCTGATCAGGGATCTATCATACAATCAAGAATGCCGCGAAGTTCCAAGGCCCATCCTCGATTGCGGCCGTCACCGAGGGTGCTGGATACGAAGCCGCCGGTCCTCTGTAGCTCCATCAAGGCAAGAAGAGTTGGGTCGCGCGGAGAATGGAGACAGGCTTGAGGACCTTGGAGCGACGCTTGTCAATCGAAGCTCTTCCGAACATCTGTGTGTATATAGTCCACGTAGATGTTGGTTACATCTTGGGCCAAGTTTTTTGTCCACGGAGTTACCAAATGCTAATTTGGCTGGGACGTCGGTAGGTGACAGAGTAGCAAAAACATGGTTAGAGGGCATTGCTGGCAGGTCTTAGCATTTATGTTGCAAAGAAACGGTTCAGAAACTGTTCCCGGATGCAATGCTGGATTTTACCCCCTTTTTGGAGATGGAAGGACAGCCTCACTTATATGTGAAGACTGTTGGAGATCGGGACTCATTGGCATCAGGCATGACTTTTCTCGGATAGTCATGATGCAATTTTACCCGGTCTGGAAGCTGAGATTCAACCTTTCTAACGTTAATTATGCAGGATCCGAACGCAGGGTGGACGAAATATCACACGACAGTTTTTGTTGGGACCGAGCCCTCCACTGGGTGCATCACCCGAGGGACGGACGTTGCAGTACTGACGCTCTATACTACGGCTAAACTCTTTCGTTCGTGGAGCCTCACATATAACCAGTGTCGCGAGGATTTGCGGACCTTTTTACGAATATACCTCTATTATATATGACTGTAATGACCGCAGATAGAAGCGTCTCAGTTTATAGTAGCTATAAGAAACCGCATCGCCACCCGCTGGAAGCGTGACATCTCACAGCTCCGTCCAGTGCTTTTGCTTAACTTTGGTCTTCACGAAACTGGTTTCCTTATCTCTTGAGTCACTTACAAGCCAAGCCTTTATCTTTTCTCCGATACCGGAAAAGGATCGCTTCCATTTTGGAGCGCCCTCTCGACTCTTCGTCCCTATCAGCTGCGCCGAGCCGTTATCTTCGAGCCCTCGTGGAGAAATACTGTCCATGAAACACTCAGGTTTTCCGGAGAGTCTGTTATGTCCGCAAGCAGTGCACAGGATCTTTGATGTGGACCAGTGTTGTGAGATTCCAGAGTCCCCCGTCGTGTTGGCACTCTCTACAGGGAGAGGCATATTCCTTCGAAAGTTCTGGATTCGAATGGGGAACGAGTGTTTTTTTGCAAGTTGCGGCGAGGCTGCGGCGAGGCAGGTATTTCAGTGACCTGTTCCTCTAAAGTTCGCGCTTCGATGCGGAAGATAGACGTAGATGAGTGCTTGAGAGAGCCATTATGATGTCTTCGAGGATTGGACTGATGGAGAAACAGTTGCCCACACAGTATGCTCATAGATCAAGATCGGCTCGCACTCCAATTCACGTCGTAGTAAAAAGCTAGGCAGCACTTTCCGAACTAGGTGCACTTCATACCACCAGCACTTAACCGCGCCCCACTGTGGTTCATGCTTACCTGGAACCAACAAGCAGGGTCACAGGTTCGATGGCGCGCTCTTCCAGGCATTTGCAACTTCGCTATATTCTTGATTTGGTATATCCTATCTAAGTAGGCTGACAGTCACATGATCGATACACACGTGCAACTTGAACTGATAAGGTACGTCCATTCTCGAGGCACACGTGACCTGTATTGTGAAATTATCTTGATGCAGAACGCACATGGTGCCCTTCAACGGACAGTCATTCATCCTCTATCTCTCCTCGACTCTCAATTTCTGCATCAAGCTCGTAGAGTATGCCCAATTTTTCCTCTGCACTATTGAGGAACTGGTCAAAGTCACGGAGAATGGACAGGTGCTGAAGGTCCTCTTCAATGTGCGCTTGAAATCTTGCAACCTTGGCTTCATATCGCGGTACTGTTGGCAGCTTGTTAGCGGACGGACTGGTTTTCGGCTGCGCAGTCCGCTCCAGGAAGCACATCTGGGATGGAATATATACTTTGACGTACCTTCTTGCTCGTCCCTTTTTCGAGCGCGCACCAGCCCGATTTTGAGTTCGACGAAATTCAAGAAAATCGTCCCTGTATTGTTGCATCTGCTGCAAGGCCTGAGCTCCGGCCTGGACCTGGTCTTGCCAATACTGGTGGTATGCAAGAGTGAATTGCAGATTGCTGATGATCTGATCTTCTTGTCTGGCAAGGTGGATACGATACTGCTCCGCCGTTGCATCTTGTGCCTCGGTAACGCTGATCCCAGTCCACGTTGCGTTAAATCAGCCCATACTAACATACGCACAGGCGAGTCGCGTAAACACATGCTCTGCGATTCCACATTGCCCTGCCTCCAGACATTCGTGTAGGATGAGGAATCGCATTCGGTACCTAACCCGGTATTTATATTGAAAGCCTGCATCGACCACACTGTCTCATGTTAGTAGACAACCTCGGAAGGAAGCCTGGAGTTGTGCTTTGTCGTGGTGAAGTAAGAGGCCAGCTTACTTCATTGTGTCATTTGATCTGTAATGCAATCCATGCTGTTCCATCCGTTCGAAAGGTCTGGCACTAAAGCCGATCTCGGCTTTGGTTCAGGGGATCGGCTCGTCCCTGCGTGCTGGTGGAATGCTAAGCATCAATGCCAACGGTCGTGGCCCGTAAGGTACTGCGTCAGAATAGTGCAGACTTCAGGTGATTAGCTTGTCGGATCATTGAAGGAACAGAAAGAACTGCACAAGGAACATGAGGTTAGCTTACTCGTTTGCTGTCGGTGGAGGCCACTGAGCGTTCATACGAAAGTGTCCGCATACTACTGGCCGGGTGTCCTTGATTTCTCGACGGTTGTGATCGTATCTAGGCCGGCTGGGCTTCTCCGGGAGAAAAGCTTCTTCGTTCATCAACAATCGTGTTCGACCGGTGATCAGTGCCTTGAGGACATCGTAACTTATCGAGCAAGGCGTCATTGCCGTGTATCGCTTATTGAGTGTGTTGTACTCGAGGAGTGCACCCTTGCTGGACCTGGTTCCTCTGTCGAGCTTTGTGTCGATGTGGGCGATTG
>JAWDJW010000042.1:0-15821 GCA_033119265.1 Coniosporium uncinatum
GCGATCGATGGTTCCAATCCGCGCCAATCTGCGCGCCTTGAGCGTACATGACACCACTCCCCGTTGGAATCTGTGTGGGTGACCTCTCCCGGATATGCGATGGTTGAGGCGTGGCCGAATCCATCAAGCCGAATACATACATGCCTTTGAGACGCGGTGTGCCCGCTGGTCTTGTTGGCCGCACCGCATATCGAAGTGTCTGCCGCAGCTTCCTCTCGTTCAGATGCTTCGCCTCACGTATGGACAGTATCCGGACGTTGAAGCGATCTTCTGTGATAATCTCTTTGACCATGTCTGCCGGGACACTCAAGCCATCCAGAATCAAGATGGACACGTTTCGCAGCACTTGCTTGCGCGCCAACTTGCTGAAGATGCCCATCAGCGGCCCTGAGTAGAATTCATCCTCTGTCAATCCTTCGTCCATGCGCTCTGCCCGCCATGATATACCTCCAGTATCGATCGGTGCGGAATCGATGGCGGCGGACTTGATAGGAGATAGGTCGAGGTGGCGGAAAGTATCTCGAGAAGTATACAGGACTGTTCGAAAGTCGCTGCTTGTCGCTGACAGAGCCAAGATGGATCGGACATCAAGGTATGGCGCGGTTTGGCGGAGGACTAGGGAGTTGGATAGGAGGTCGAGGAGTGGCAGCGGCATGGTTGGGACTGAAGGAGAAGGTGGTATAGAGTGCGTGTCGATTTCCGGATACAACGGGGTGGATCTGGAGCAAGTTGAGCACGGCGAGTGCTCCCGTGAGGAAGGGGGTGTCAGAACGAGAAAGCCCATTGAACGGCAAATGAATTAGAAAGGGTAGTAGTAGTATAAGATTAAAAAGTGAAGGAGAAGAGAGTTTGGGCAAGCGGTCAGGAGAAGGACATGGTGGGCGGAGATGAGTGAGATATGTAGGTGTAGGCACGGCAAGGGCGCGTGATGCCTTGATGGGTAGACGCAGCAGCAAAAAAGGAACAGGAGCTGCTCTGGCGACTTTTTCTGTTTTGGGAGCGTCAGAAAGCTGTCCGTCCAAGGAAGCTTATTGTAGGCTTGTTGGCTGCAGGGAATTTGATGCAGCCACGTTGGGATAGGATGGGATGGGATGGGCTGGGATGGGCCGGAGATGGAGCGTGGGGAAACGCGACGGCTTAGTCCAACGCCTCCATACCTTTCGTCGTACTTATTACTAGGTACATACAGTACAGTATACGTGAAGACCGTCATGTCGCATGCCCATGCCCAGGGCAGCCAAAGCGAAGGTGGGGGGGGGAGAGAGGAAAGATCGGTGCGAGGATCCGATGCTTCGTTGGCCAACTCAACACCCATCCAGTTGCTTATTTCGCGGGGTTCACTGCAGGCGTTGCAGGCATAGGTACTGTATGATAGCTGATACCTAAGTCACCTACATTCTTCTTTGATGATATATATATATCACCATTTACTATCGACATTTATGCTTAAATCCGCCCAAGGTAGATCGTCCAAGCGTTTGAGAGCTTGGACAGCTTGGACCCTTTGATTGTGTACTGTAGGATGATGATGATGATGATGATGATGCTCATGCTGATGATGCTGCTGCTATTCTTGTGAATGCGCGTGCACGTCGACGAGACTTCTCTCACGCGATCGGTGGCAATTCTGGTCAACGTCCGAGTGCAGGCGAAGCTGGCATCTTCTCGAACATGGACAGTCGCCGATGACCATTTGTAAGCACACAAAAACACTTGGAAGCATGAGCAGTCAAACCTGATATACAAGACCTGCTACGATACCCTTGTGCGTCGCTTGGCTGTAGCACATCTCCATGTTCCTCCATGCGTCCAACGTTACGTCTCAACCACACCACAACTTCCCCGCTATGGACAGCGAGCCAATAAAGTGGTCCAGCCAATACGTCGCCTCTGTTTCTAAACTCCCCGGTGACAAGATCCTCTTACCGCCATCAGCGTTGCAAGAGTTGCTCAACGCGGCTCCGACCATTACTTCCGGCACTGATTCACAGCGTCCAACGACCTCGAGCTTCGATCCTTTCAATCCATACACATATGCTGCCGAACGAGCGGCGCGACAGTTGCAATATCAAGATCGGATACAACAGCTACCACATCCTCTCACATTTCGACTCGTCAACCCGGCCAACGGTCGAGTGGTATATGCGGGCATCCGAGAGTTCTCAGCAAACGAAGGAGAGGCAGTGTTGAGTCCGTTTCTGAAGGAAGTACTCGGACTTGAAGATGCAACGGCACACAAGGGGCAGGATGGCAGGCATTCAGACTCGGAAGAAGACTCGTCCATGACGGATGGCGTGGAAGAGCTTGGGATGAGCGAGGTGAAAGGACCCAGAATCACAATACACGCGCAACAAATCCCAAAAGGGACTTTTGTCAAGTTGAGACCGCTCGAAGCTGGGTATAACCCGGAAGACTGGAAGGCGCTGCTTGAGCAACATCTCCGAAGCAACTTTACCACCCTCACAAATGGCGAAGTGCTTATCGTACCTGGCGGACGAGGGACAGGAGGCAAGAAAGAGGAGTTTCGCTTTCTGGTGGACGGGTTCCAGCCTGAAGGAGATGGCATCTGCATCGTTGATACCGACCTTGAAGTTGATATTGAGGCACTGAACGAAGAGCAGGCACGTGAGACGCTGCAAAGGATTGCAGCCAAGCAACAGAGAGCTCCAGGGACAGACCAAGGCAGCTCGGTGGGCGGCGAACTGAGCCTCTTCAGGGAGCAGCAAGGTCAAGTCCTGACCGGTGAGTATGTCTATTTCGAGATACCGTCCTGGGCGAGAAGTCAAGGCATCGACATTGAGCTTAGTGGTGTACACGACGGCGAGGAGGTCGATCTCTACGTCAGTCCGTACGCACCGAGACAGCGAGCGAAACCGCGTGAGGATGAGTATGTCTTTGGTGACTACTCCAGTCGACCGTCGAAGCGCATCAGACTCCAGCCTACGAACATCGAGCTTGAGGATGCAGAGGCACTATGGGTGTCTGTTCGCGCCTATGCACCACCAGAGTCTGTTGGAGACAAGCCCTCAGACTCCGCACCCAGGCGATTCAATATTCGCGCTTCACCGTTTGACCCATCAAGTCCCGTCACTAACGGAGACCATGCATCACCAAAAAGCCAACCACACAACGAAGGCGACGTTCAATGCAAAAACTGCCTCCAATGGGTCCCCCAACGCACTCTAATGCTCCACGAAAACTTCTGTCTCCGCAACAACATACTCTGCCCCCATGGCTGCGGCCAAGTCTTCCAAAAGCGCTCCCCGACCTATCAATCCCACTGGCACTGCGACAAATGCACTACCGGCCACGGCAACACCGCCCTCAGTAAGACAAAGCACAACCACCTCTCTCACACCTTCCAGCCCTGCTCAACCTGTGAGATCACCTTCCCCAGCATGTCCGAACTCGCACAGCACCGCGTCACCGTCTGCCCCGCCAAACTTATCCTCTGCCAATTCTGCCACCTCGAAGTAGCCCAAGAAGGCGACCCCAACTCCCCAAACGCCGAGGCGCTGCTCTCGGGCCTTACGGTCCACGAACTGCAAGACGGCAGCCGCACGACCGAATGCCACCTCTGCGACAAGATTGTCCGGCTCCGCGACATGTCCACCCACCTGCGTCATCACGAGTACGAAAAGTCATCCCGTCCGCCACCGCGCGTGTGTCGCAATGTCAACTGCGGCCGCACGCTCGACGGCGTGAGCAGGCAAGGCGATACACGCGCGGGCACGAAGATGGGGCAAGGGCCTGGCAACGACGTCGGCTTATGTAGTACGTGTTTCGGCCCGCTGTACGTCGCCATGTACGATCCCGAGGGCAAAGCGCTGCGGAGGAGGGTCGAGCGGCGGTATCTGCAGCAACTCCTTACCGGTTGCGGGAAAGGGTGGTGTGGCAACGAGTTTTGCAAGACCGCCAAGGCTAACGCTGGGGTCTCTGCGAGCGTGTCGTCGACAAAGGACGCGGTGCCGATGGTGAAGCCTTTCCTCGACGGCTTGGCTTCCGGTGCTACGCCGCTGCATTTTTGCGTCGACGAGGGCAGTCAGAGAAGAAGACGAACGGCGGAGATGATGGCTGCGGAGTCTTCCTCATCGCAGCCATCGATGATGCCGCCGGGAGAGAAGGCGTACGCGTTCGAGTGGTGTGTTGCGGCGCTGGAGGCCGAAGGCGGAGACCTCGACAGGGCGAGGGCGTGGTTGAGGAATTGGGCACCCGCTAAGTGAGCAAATCGTAGCTTTGACACGCTGAAGGAAGAAAGGGGGGTGGTTGTAAATGAAACCATGTGGATGTGGGCGATGGCGGATTTGGCTTCCTGGCTGCAGGCGGCTGATACCTTCTGCGATGCTGGCAGATTGCGTAGATGGAACCTCTAGAGATTGTTGATGAACATAGATCTCTCCACCACTGTATACTCTTGCGCCCGAGCCGTTTTCTCGTAGCGTCACTTCTTGAGACGCTAAGCCATCCCACATGAGACAGAGGTGTTGAAACTCCGTACGTAGAGCACTGCAGAGGCATGCAGGCTCTTTTCCGCAATCTACAGCTCGAAAAGCTTCAAGAGCTGTGAGCCTAAACTGGAACTTTATGAAAGGAGTCGGACGATGACCACGTGATTTCCAATCAGCTATGGTATCCCCATGATCATACAGGTAGGTGTTGTGCAGGACGTTTCGAAAGTAGTACTCACAAGTGACCACTTATAGACATGGGAATGTGAAGTTCTCGGTCTCCGAGACGTGTATCGTCACGTGTCAGGCCTATCCCATACCTGATTCAAAGCTACCAAGTCCCATGAAGGCTGTACGATCTTGGGCGTTGATGCATCGTTTTTCGTACAAGCTATACTCATTGCGCCCTCTTGAGTTTCAGTAATGTCGTACGGTATGTTCGTCTATTCCGCCTCTCAAATATGGTGAATACCACCCTGCTACACTGGATCCTGGAAATCCTGCAATAATCTTCTTGTCCGCCACAACATGACCGCTAAGAAAAACCATGCTTCCGCATCCAGAGTATTCCCAACTTACAAACCTAGTCTCTCGTACCACCACCACCCTCGTCAGCCTTACCTCAAGAAAACCCCCTCTGCTTGCTCAGTCGGTAATGAATACATGGACCTTCCCAGCCCCTTTTTCCGCCGCCTCGAACACCAGCGTGATATTCACCAACACCCCCACCTTCCGGCTCGACTACGGTGTCGCCCGCAATGACAAATATTTCTCCACCACCAGCCCTCTCCGCTCAAGCTATCAGAAGATTGCAGTCTGAATTCGCAAGCTTCTGAAGGGATACACCGCCGATATGCTCTGCTCAGCCCTGTTGACGACCTCTTCGTACGTCGTCCTCGCACTTCTTCACCTCCTCGACGACGTTATCAGAAGAACGAGGAGACAAAGGGTTTGGAAGTAGCGGGATTGAGTTTCTTGAGGCTGATGCGGCGAGACCAGGACCGTTGGACGGGAACCATTGCAGGCCCGCCCGCCACGCCCTACAAAGGCGGTATGTTCCATCTGACCATCGAGTTTCCGCACGGCTATCCTCGCTACGTGCCGTTCATCAAGTTTGAGACCAGGGTGTGTCATCCCAACATTGACGTCAGCGGGCACGTGTCGATAGATTCGTTGGGCGTGCAGTGGTGTTCTGCTTTGACCATCTACAGAAGTAAGCGTGCCGATCCTTTTCCAGGTTCCGCTGTTCCTGCGGTGTTGAAGATGATGGCGAGAAAGTGTAGAGAAGAGGCATGTGCGGGGAGGGGGTGAGGAACTTGTCGAAAATGCGCTGACGTTCATATTTCTGCAGTGCTGCTGTGCGTCTGCTCAATGCTGGATGATTCGAATGTGGACGAGCCGCTGGTACCGGAGTTGGCGGAGCTGTATAAAAGGGATAGAAGGACGTACGATGAGAAAGTCGGAGAGGATGTGCGGAAGTAAGCCATCTGACGAATGACAAGGCATGTTCCGCCTCGGATATCTTACCCGCTCAAGACGAGCGATGCAGGAAGCAAAATGGGCCATGAGCGCAACGATGAGCCACTCCTGTCAGCGAAAGAGCGAAACGTGAGCATGAGATGCACAAATATTATATGTACATGACCGAAACTGGGGTATATAACTCATCTACAAGTGATATTGGGTATCATCGCGCATGACTGTGCCAACCGAAAGACAAAATCCGATATAATATACACTGACGAGACGCTTCAAAATCCCATTGAAGGACTTGCGTCGTCACGTACCCTGTAGCCCTTTGCCTTGGCTTCTTTCGCTCCGCCGGCTGAAGTTTCATCGGCAGGGTCGGCTTGCTCGTTCGGCTTGATCGTGACGGATGGAGCCGCTTCATCGTTCGCCATATCCACCACTCCCCTGATGACCAGAGAATTGGGCTTGGCCAGCTGATTCTCGATCGCAAGGGGGCGCGGCAGGGATCTCTCAAAAATAGCAGCGCGGGGAGTGAGGCTGGGCGTCCGATGCACGGCTACGGCTCGCTTTCGCCTGCTTTTGGGACGGTCCATAACCACTTGGTCATCTGCCTGAATCTTAAACTTGTGATCCGAAGGCAGCGATTGGCCAGTATGATCCTGCTCCATCGAGTTGGCTTGTTGCGATACTTGCACTTTTTTTGATGCTGGCTTCTCTACGGGATTGCCGCCATTCGCGTGGTCACCCTGGCGTGCTGGCTGCTTCGATGCAGTCGAAGGCGCGTCCGTATCAGGAGCCGGACGGCCGCCATCGTCGTGCTCGGCGACAGTTGCAGAAAAGTGCTCTTGAGAATTATCATGATTGGCCGAGAATGTCGGCTGATGCTCTTTCAGACAAGCTCTGCTGTTGCAGACGTTCATAACATTCCAATGAGGCTCGCTGGGTCGCTGAGTACCGATGGCGACAGACGAATCTGTGTGTTGAGAGAGCACGATACGAATAATGTCGCACATGCTGGCTGGAGACATGCATTTCTGAGCGGCCTCCATGGCCCTGCTGAAGACTTGCACACCCGGCTCGATAACGGCAGACCAGGCGGCTATTGATCGTTTGTTTGAACCTAAAGGAAACTCGTCGCTGACATTGTTGCGGCCGGCTTTCAGGATATCCGCGCGCGAATGGATCGAACGAGCCGAGATGAGTTCACGGAGACGGATCAACTCACGGTCGCTCTCCTGACGGGCTCGTCGTTCTCGCCTTAATTCTTTTTGCCATGCCTGAACAAACATAGGGTCGGGCAATGCACGATGATGAGCATTTGGGTGCCTACGGAAGCTGCCTGCTGCAGTTACCTGCCCATAGTAGCGTTTCGCAGCGTGTGTCATCTGCATCAGATCGTAGGTATCTTTCGTAGCGTAGTGGCTGAGACGCTTGTAGCCCAGATATCCATGACGCGGATCCTGCTTGTTGGAGTAGATGTGAATGATGGATGCCCTGCCGATGCCGAACCAATCATGCTGGCGGTATACAGCCAATGTGATATGCGCTTCCTCCTCGGCCTTGCCCTTGTGATGCGGCCACCTATGCTACACAAGTACTCCTAACGGAACGGGCTTGTCGATATGAGAGACTGACCAAACATCGATAATGTGGACTGGGGGAAGGCTTGGTTAGTCTGCGTTGTAGGCATTGACAAAGGTACTAATGACCTGCAGCTTATGCATCATCTGCTCTTCCACGTCGAGCATATACGTGGTTCTTCGGTAAGAACGTGGACATCGTTTTGCAGCGTTGCCGAGGCTATCTCAGAGGGGTCCCACCTCCCATAGCCAGGTTTTGGAATATTAAAGTTGTACCCTTGGACTCGGAAAGATGTCTCGACGTCTTCAGTATCAACCTCATTCGTGGCAGATTCTGGAAAGTCAAGGTTGGCACGCTCTGAGTCATCACCGCGCAAACCTTCTGGAACACCAGTGCAGTTGCTTGTCGTCAGCAAATCGACAGCCGGCTTTGACGATGGCGCCTTGGCTATTGACCTGTTGTCCATGACTCGTAGATCAGGTTTAGTTGATGATTCAATGTCTGCTGGCTGGTCCAGTTGCACGATGGGTGGGCCGTGACCAAGAAGGTTCTGATTTGTCCGGAAGGCGGCAGGCAGAAGATTCGATATGACATTTAGGTTCTCCACGCCTTGGGTATACTCGCCGTCGGTGTAGCCACCTACGTAGTTATACGCCCCCTTCCTCGCTCATACGTCGAACCAGCAAAGGCGCAGATTTGACGATCT
Source organism: Coniosporium uncinatum (assembly GCA_033119265.1). Classification (NCBI taxonomy): domain Eukaryota; kingdom Fungi; phylum Ascomycota; class Dothideomycetes; genus Coniosporium; species Coniosporium uncinatum. The sequence goes on from JAWDJW010000042.1 coordinate 8,206, forward strand.
TCACTCGGATAGTGCTCGCAAAGCAGAGATGCCCAGTTTAATTCGTCGCTAGAACAAGCCAATCTGCCAAATGCCAAGAGCGATCGAAAACTCGGATCAAACTGGCAGAGGTAGCTCCCGTGGAGTCTACAGGATCGAACGGACTAGCTCTGTGATTAGCATTCGTCGGAAGGCCATTTCCACACTACTTGCTATCGGTAAGATGCCTACCTTACAAACAGTGCTGCGATATCACCGTCTCTGTCTACTAAACCGGCGTGTATCTGTCGAACAAATGCATCACAAATGGCAAGCTCCTGCTGATCTCGGACGTGATCGAACTCAGTCCTCATAGTAAGTCGAACAGGTAATCGATGATCCAGCATCAGGGACCACCTATAGCGTAGCAGGTACGGGTACTGCTTCATAAGTCCAAGCGTGCTGGATCTCGAGCGTGTAGTGTTCACGTTACCCAGCAACTGCAGCGCTCTTGAAGTAAACAGTTTCAAATATTGCTGCCGTGACCTTGTCCTCCTCCGGCGCAATCTCTTCGATGCAGTCTACAGCTCCTTGATCCAGCGCTGAAGAAGGAGGCAGTCTGTTGGCTGCCTCGTCATCTGCATCTTCGCGGGCTTGTGTGTTGGAAGCTTCGCCTCGACGCTCCGCTTGGTCTACGTCCTGATCAGGTCGTATTCGTGAGGGGTTCACAGAAAGCGCCGATCGCCCGGGGCAGAGTGTCCATGCGAAAGGATGGATCTTGATGCCAGAGAAGGCTCGAGTAAACGTTGGCTCAGGAAGGACGGTTTAATGCAACGTTGTATGAGACGAACAAGATTCTGCCGAGGAGGTGTATCTACAAGTTGGATCTTGGGTGGGAAAGCGACAGGTGCCCTTGCTACATGCTTCGTGTCTGGTGGGGATTTGATGCCGGCGGTGCGTGAAGATGATCGGGGCATGCCAGGGCAGGCATTGACAGCATGCAGGAGAATGTAAGAATTGATTCGGGGTGAGTTAGATTGACGGAGACGGGACGATTTCAACCTCAACGTCAGATACTGTACCTACACTTTCCGAGCCATCGACCATGGGTCGGGACGGGCCGCCATGACTCGCGTGGTATTAGTACTCCCGTCCCATCACTGCTCCACCGATCAAGGCTCGAAACGCTGTTACGGATTAGAGCACACATCTCCAAGTTTCAAGAACAAACAGACTGAACCATTTCTGACAAGGCCTCTCACAGACATTCGCGTCAGACTAACTAAACTATCCCAACATCCACGATTCCAATCTACAAACGTTCAATTTCGCAAGCAAGATGAAGACTGACAATTATCTGACTCTGTGCCTGGAGCAGGCTGCCCTGTCTCCTCTTCACTACCGTCATGGATGTGTTATCGTACGCGGTGGAAAGGTCATCGGACAGGGCTACAACGACTACCGTTCTGGCTTTGACGGTGGCGCGCTCAAAAGCGGCCGTCTCAGTTCGACCGCATTGGACGGCCCTGCTATTGCTAAGCTGAAGCGAAAGCACAAGAGGAAGTCCAAGGACAGCCACGAGCTTGTTGGTTCGGAGAGAACCAAGCCGTTCGTTCCATTCGAAGGCACCGGCGGTGGACATCATATCAACACGCCACTCTCCATGCACTCGGAGATGATGGCCATTCACTCGGCCCTCTCGCACTCTAGCACGCTGGCCTCCACGATGGCATCCTACCAAAAACCGTGCTTCAAGATATCGGGTAGTTCTAAACGCAAAGAGCGACTACGACGCGACGCGCTCAAGGCCTACGTCGAGCGCGTCTGCGAGACGGCGGCCTACACCGGCGTGCTCCAGGTTCAAGAGTGCGGTTTTGAAATCCGTGCATCTCAACCAGGTAAAGAACGAGAACGAGAACGACAACAAGAAGAACGCGGAGGAGGAAGGTTCGAAGGGCAAGGACGAGGACGTGGCGGCGCCCACATGGAAGGGTGCGGAGAAACGCCGCATGAATCAGAAGAATCATCATCATCACGAGAAGAAGAATCAGAGCGTGCAGCAGCAGCAACGGAAGCAGTACGTGCAGCATGTACAGCAGCAGAAGCATTCGAGTCTGTATCACCACCACCAGTATGCAGGCCAGTACGACCGTTCTGGACAACACGCGGCACAACAGCCACAACATGGGTCATCTAAGCCGCCGACGAGTAAGACACCAAAGACAGACCGCAGCAACAGTAGACCAAGCATCGCCCTACCGGCCGAGTGCTACAGCGGCACAGATGGTAGACTCACGCCAAGCTCCGCTTCATCAAAGGTATGTCTCTCAACCACGCCATCACATGACCACGCGTCACACCACGCTAACCCTCATCCAGACTCGCAAGAAATTCGCCCCAGACAAGCAGAACCCCGCCACCACCCAAGCCCTCCTCCTACCCAACGGTCAAACCTCCTCGTCCTCTAAAAGCGTGAAAGAGCGTACGAAGAACCCTCGCCTGAATGGCGCGGATCTGTATGTCGCAAGGCTCGGCTGGCGTGGTACAGGGACAGGGCCCACGCCTAAGTCTAAGGCCACCAGAGTGAAGCACCTTTCATCATCTCCGGTCCGTCCGTCGTGTCCTTGTGATGGCGCCGAGCCAGTGGTGGGCTACGTTGAAGCAGGCGAGGACGAGACCTCTCTATCATCGAGTATCTCCAGCCTAGCATCGACATCGATAACGCCATCACCATCAGCATCGACATCAACATCGACATCAATGCCAACATCGCCATCACCACCACCATCACGGACCACGCCGTCCACGGGCTCCCTGCACGACGAACTAACCACCCCTTCCCGCAACCCCTCTCCCTCCACACCCACTCCAAAGCAGCAAGAGCGTACGCCGACGACGTTCGACAAATCCATCATCCACGCCTCTCGCCCTTGCTACAGATGCACAACGTACATGCACAATGTAGGCATCAAGCGCGTGTTCTGGAGCACCGAGGGCGGCGAGTGGCAGGGTGCCAAGGTGAGGGATCTGGTCGACGCGTTGGACTGTTCTGGGCACGATGGTGGTGATGGCGATGGCGACGGTGGTGGGACGGCCAGGGGGGTGTTTGTGACGAAGCATGAGGTTCTGATGTTAAGGAGGATGATGGGTCAACAGGGATAGTGATGGGGGAGAAGGGTTTGGCGAGAGATGTTCAAATTTTCCAATCTCATTCTAGTCTGCTCCTGCTGTCCATTGAGGCAAATTAGAATGTACTGGCTGCTCTTCGTTCTTTGAAACCTGATTCGCAGAATAGCCTGGTATAGCTTAAGCCAGAAACTCCTCAGGTCTTCCAGGTCATAGCGATATAAGTCAGTGCAATTCCATTTGCGCTACATGATGCGCCGTGTAATACAAAATCCTCCCGTTGCAGAAGACCCAATTCCTCCAAGTAAAACGTAGCATGTTCGGTGCTGGCACGGTCAGTGGGGGTACGGAACGCCAGTGACTCCCACATTCTTCGAGTGATATGCGCAGGTCTCCTTATGCGCCGCATTGCCCACACGTCGAATCTCCTTGAATGGTGCAGAGCACAGATAGCAGAACTCTGTCCTGCATCGGGTGCCTATTCTTCAGCGTCAGCCAGCGTCCTGTTCTGTCAAGGGAGGGAAGAAGGGACTCACAAGTCATATGATCGCACCCACTCTTCTTCTCAATCGGACTCCCACACTTCGGACACTTGGACATCCTGCCCACGGCCGCCTCGCTCGCCTTCTCCTCCGCCTCCCTCTGTTTCCCGCCATCTTTTCTGTAATCGTACTGCTGACACGTCTCGCCATCGTGCCACTTGACCTTGTGCGTAATGCAATGCCGGAATCCGCACGCGTTGCAGAGGAAGATCGGTGCTTCGACGCCTGCTGGGTGGCACTGTCCGCTTGTGCAGCTCGGGCCAATGCACCAGATGAAGTCGTCCATGGTGCCGAGAGCTGCGCGGGCAGACAGCGCGTCGAAGCGGACGAACGTACCAGGAGCGGCCGCGCGTTGGACATCGTTGTGGTGCATCTTCGCGGAGCATTCCATGCAGGTGATACGGTCCCAGCCTTTGCTGGCGAGCTCAGACTCGATCCACGTTTGGAGACATTCTTCACATGTATTGACTGGATGTGTGCATTCGCCCGTGGGAGGCTTGGCGGGAAACTGGAAGATGGACTTGTCGTCGCTGCAGACCATGCATGACCTCATCTTCTGCGTGACAGCCGTTTGTAAGCGTTGTACTTCTTCCTCATGCAGAAGCTGCTGTGCGAGGTCCTCGTCCGCTTGCATCAAAACAGGGTCCCGCAATCTAGCCTCCTCTTCTTGTTGAAGCTGCAGTGCGAGCATGTAATCTTGGTTCATGTGAAGAGCCCGCCCCACGGTTGGTAGCGGAATACTCTGTGGTATGTCGTTCTCTTTCTTGACATCTCTGACGACTCCCCTCACCGAGAAATCGACAGAATGTGATGTTCTACTACTGGACGCCGTAAGATCCAGCGAGGAGGCGTTTATTCCGGTGGGTGAGGATGACGTTGAAGAAGCATACTCGTCGTCTAGCAGGTCGACAACATTGTCATTAGACACTCCGATATTCTCATTGACTGGTCCTCGCGTGTTCGAGGGGCCTGCTACCGAGTCTCCACGATTAATACTGCTAACCGCAAAAAGTCTCGCCACTGAGCCTGAAGTAGCGGATGAGCCGCCTGCAAACTTGCTTGTCTTGGGAGCGTCTTGACGTAAGGGGCTTCCGGAATCTTTCCTTTTTCCCGCCTTGACGCTATCGATCTGGCTTTCATCATCGGAAAGATTTATCGGATCTGCAGATGTACCAGTGCCTGTCCGTCGTCCTGTCGAAATAGTGCCCGCATACGGTGAACATCGCGATAACGGATCAGCACCGGCTTGGATCGGCGATAACCTTGGACAGTTCCTAAGACCTGGGAAACGGCCTTGGAAGGCTTGACCGCGCGCTGTTACACCTGGCCGTGGTGCAGGAGTGGCGTAAGGAGCCAGTCTCTGATTCGTATTGTTCGCGTACCAAGCGTCTGTTGTCCGCTGTTGTGCCTCTGAAGGGAAAGTCGTATCTGGTTGAAGTTGATTTGTATTCGCCCGTAAATCTGGTAAGTTGGGATAGATAACTGGGTCCATGGCCGAAGGTGTGAACAACTGTGCAGAGAAGTGTGATGCACGCTCTTGAAGAGGCCTGTCGGTACTGGCCTGGGTTTCAGATACGATTGAACTTCTCCGCGATGATGCTGAGATATACGACTCCGGTCGTCCTGTTATGACCTGGATTGATTCTGTAGATCCGTAAACTACGGGAACGAAAGGTACAGGCGCCGTCGGGGTTTTTTTTAGAGTGTATCCGATGGTCTTCTCGGTTTCGGCAACGTCTCTGACTCGGATGGAGAGTGAGTGGTGTCCACTTTGGATTTGGGGTAAGCGGCTAGCCAGGTGAAGTCAGCATACATCATTGTGTAGTGAAGTTCATGAAACAACTGCATATGTGGTATTCTCGCATGACGAGCACAAGCACACCAAAGAGTGTTTGGTCAAAACCAGTGAATAAAAGGACGTTCGTATTTCGTGGAACATCCATGCAAAATGAAGGTTTCTTGGTTTACCAGAGCCTTGCGTCTCGTGGAACAGAGTATTCGCACAGCAACACTGGAAGGGCAAAAACTTGCTTCAAGCGGATCTCCGGTCTGACATGGATCTCTGACGATGAAACGCACCAAGTGAATAGAATAAGAAAGGTGAGGTGACTAAGAAGGACGAAATGGATACGACGCTAGAGAAGCGGCAGATTGCAGATTGATTGATACATAGGTTACAGAAGACTCACCCTGTTTCCTCTCGAGGTTCAAAGTAGCCAGCTGCGTTTCGATAGGCTGGAGGCAGTGAAGTGGGAATGGCGGGATATCCTATATCGAAAGACGTCGGTCTCGGTAGGCCCTCGCTATTGTAGGTATCTGTAGCTTGATTGAGGTCATGCTCCGTATAACCTTGACCTGCAGGTGCGGGCTCGGCAGGCTTCCTGTGACCGCGATTGTGGAGGTCAGCTTGCGATCGAAATTTTGATATCAATTTTCTGCTCGATGAAGTTGGATCCGACGGGACAATAGGCTGCCCCTTTGAAGTCGTCTGTCCCATGACGGAGTCGACTCGCTAAGTATGCGACAAAGGAAGGTGCGTTTGACGGCTCCAGATGGAACGGTGAATGATTGAACAAAAGATGGTAATGGTACGAGTTCTGCAACTGTGCCCATTGAGACTCCGTACAAGATTGCTGAAAGAGTCTGTTCCAAGCCTGAGGCTGTGATGGAAGAACTGAATGAATGGATGTCTAGTGTTTCTGCCCTGCGTGCGGCCTACCAACAGTGTTTGTACCGTAGTTAGAGGCTGTACCACCCACCAGCCTTATAAGGATACCCCACCATAGGATTCTAAGATAACGGTTTTCACGTGCAAGTTTCGAGAAGGACGTTCCAGTATCCTCAAAGCCTCCAACGAACGGCGAAGCAAGACATCGTCTCGATGAGTGGTAACGGTGTCGAAAGATAACCTAACACGGAGAGGACGGCAGCAACGTCCCTTTGCTCCATGTCTTGCTATATCCTACCTCTCAATGTATCAACAGTGTGAGATAGCTGCAAATCTAGGTGTATGCCTTGGAAAGCGCCTTGGAAGAAGGCGAAGGATGCTGTGCAAGGCTGGAGTGGAGGAGGATGGAGGCCTATTTCAGGCGGTCTTGCTAAGCCGCAAGAGGCTAGCGCGAAACATCCCGGTGAGCTTCTAATCACGTGTCCAAAAGGGGCAGCAATCTCAGGCACAGAGTTCAAAGAGCAGTCGTTGCTTGCACGCTTGATCCTCTTGGATCTCTTTCAATCACTCCGTCCTAGTCCTCACTAGTGACTGACTTCGTAAGCAGATGGTACTCTGTCATAATTAGACTCTGATCTGTGTTACGTTCATGCGTCCCAGTTTCTTACATTTCAACCAAGCGTTGTCAGAGAGTTACTGTGACTGCGCCCCTTCCAAACTCACAACAAGAACACGATCTCACAACATTGGGATTGCGTTCGTCTGTCCGGTTTGTCTTCTCATACTTTGGAATAAGTCAAAGTCCACGACGCCGCAGTCTGTCCGGCTGGACTTCTCATGCTTTCGTAAAAACCAAATTTCATGCTTAGGCTTTTGCCCTTTGAATCTACGGAAGTGAGGCTTTGCCTTGTCTGTCTCACGATACTACCAAAAGTGCTAGAATAGAGCCGGAGAAACTCCTTACACAGAGCTCTTCCGCCTCAAGAAACTCAACCCAGGCACAGAAAACTTGCGCTGCGACGACCTCCTCTTCTCCGGCGCCTTCCCCGCCATCGACGACACCGAACCGCTCTTAACCGGCCTTTCCTTCGGACTCTGTGGCGGTCTTTCCAGTTCCGCCCGATCAAGCGCCAATATCGTCCCCACAGCAGAGAACACCCTGACCACACTCGCCGTAGCCTTGACCGACGTCTCAAAGTACTGCAGCCTCAGCATCCTCGCCAACGCTTCGCCTTCCGCTCTGCTGACAACGCGCTTCTGCTCCAGATCGACCTTGGTCGCCACCACAACCATCGGCACGTAAAGCTTCGGCATCCGCCCGA
>JAWDJW010000043.1:0-15503 GCA_033119265.1 Coniosporium uncinatum
ATTGGATCTTTACAGTGCGTGTCCTGTTCCGAACGGGTATCTTCTTCTACAAGGCTTTCATCGACCAGCCTCAGTCGACTAACCTGTCGTGGCAAGCGCCTCACCCTTAATCTAGCACCACGTTACCCCACAGCCAACCTGCCGGCCCGCTTCCCACGTGAGTGTGATCCATATGAAGTCAATTGAATGAGCTGACTAGTCTTCCCCACTCAAAGACCTCACTCCCTTCTCGTACCGCTACAGCCCTGCTGATCCGATCTAGCTCGTACAAGCTCGCATCTGTGCCATTGCTGTTCCTATGTATCGTGACGGCGCGATACATCATCAGCGTGTCTTCACCAAATGCACTCTTCCACTTATGAACGAACTTGGTCATACGCGCGGCGACGAAGCATACTTCCTCCCACGACAGCTGCCTTTCTCGATCTTTCAATTCTGTACCATACGCCTCAGCACCCTCCCATAGTGCTCTCTGATCGAACGTGGCCACCTCATACATACTCCATCTGTTGTGTGCGGGACGACCAGCGCCTCGATTGCTTGCTTACCTCTCCTGGCCAGCCCCCTACCATGTATACTCATACGTCGGCCGGAGTCTCGTTCTGAGTCTTTACCACAGTGTCGTCCTGGAAGCACTGAAACGCTCCATCTGCCCACGACCATTGCTCGTTTTGCTGAGTGTATACGGCCGAGCGGCTTTGCCCAGCATCAGTAGTGGTCACGTTACGCTTCCTATGCCGAGGTTGACGTGAGTTCGAAGACCGCTTTCCGTAGGATCTACTTTTTGTAACGGTTTCATCCAGTGAGGTTTCAGACACAGAATATTCTGGCTGGCTTCTCTGCGACGGCTCGTCCTGAGTAGACGTTTGGCTTTGAGATATGAAAGATGCTGAACTTGGGTCAGACGCTTGGATAGCTAATGCAGCTCCATATTTGACAACTGCCGCATCATTCGCACGTGCTATTGCAGCTTCCCGGTATTTCTTCGCTAGATCTTGGCCATTTCGAAATGCCTGCATTCCGTCACGGCAGCTGTCAACGCTGTCCGTCAACGCGAACGCCCTTATTTGCGTCATATGGTAACTCGGTCTGTCCTCCGGTTGCACTGGCTCAGAAGGATGCATCGTGTACATTTTAAGTTGGCCGTCACTATAGCTCGACCCGATAGTGTAAGCATTGCCATCATATGTTCGGCTGTCCTGCCCGTACGATTGTATCTCTAGGATGCCCCGAGCGCCATATGCGGCATCCATTGTAACCTGACGCCTCAGGACCGCCGCGTTACCATCCTGGCCCTTCGCCTCCATGAAGAAGTTCGCCAGTAGGGGAGCGTGCTCTCGCTTCGATGGCACAATGAAAGATTTGAGGTCCCTTCGCACTCGTGGGTCGATTTCTGTTGGGCGAGTGCCATTGTAGTAGTCTGGCTTCGCGGCCGCCAGGTCGCTACTGAGCGGTGCCAAGTTGTTGAAGAGCCGGTTCTCGCCAGATGGTATAGCTGCGTTGCCTCGGATAAGTGGGAACACCGTGCTCATTACCCGGGCTTCGCTTTCTGCATCCTCATTCTTCTGCTGAAAGTTTTCAGATGCCCCTTCAGAGAATTGAGAAGGCGAAAGGGATGCCCGTGGTTGTCGAGGGCGATTGTTCATCTCCTCCCAGTTATGTGGCTTTGGCCCACGGTTGTATGGGTAAACTCCAGAGTCAATAAGGCTTTGCTCGAAAACAGCATCGTATGAGTGGATTTCTTCGTCTTCGGCGTACTCTGATTCGACGTGGTGGAAGGGGCGGTGCTACTCATCATACGAGACTGGCTTGGACCGGACTGATTCGAGCTCATTACGTGAAACGATTGGACCTCCGTTCGAGGCTCTGGGTACTGCAAGCCATATCAGCAAAGCCCATACCGCTAGTATGTCTTCCTCACTCCTCTAATGTTGCGAAGGGATGGACCTCCGTGTCGTGCAAATTGCTTCAGCTGCTTCGCCAAATCTCCGTTCAGAGGGTCTCGTTGTGATGAACTGGGTGCGATATATGGACCTGCCCTTCTATTGAATTCTGAAAGCGCTCGTCGAGTGAGCGGCACCCGCGAAAGGTTGTCCCAGAACGCAGGTGACGTTTCGTGAAGAGACTGCAGTGACCGCTTTCGGCGTTTGGTGGCTTGTCGAGATGGAAGATCTGTTTCCTAGATGTCCACGACGGAAACGATCCGCTTCCGCTTCCGAGAAAGAAGTCGCGGTTTCTCTATTGAATCAGTCATGACAAGTACGCCATGAGAGAATGTGTCCGAAATATATGCTCTTGCGTTGCGGCAAGCGCCGACTTGAGATCCCCTCAAAAGCGGGCGCTAAGAGCTGGGGACGAGATGCTTGGCACGAGTGAGTCATCGGACCCCTGCTCCCGCAGCGGGTTGATGCGAAAGGCTCGCCATAAAACGTCACAAACATTGATGTTCACAGTACAGCCTTTCGCAGTTTGGCCGATCGTATGTCTCATTGCTCTAGCAGGGCGTGAGGCAAAGTCATCCTCCCTGTTATGAGTAACTTGGTATGTCCAGTCGATACCTTTTCCTGTAGAACCTTCGGCCGTTCGTCTTCATTTTTAGGTGTTCCAAATGCTGACGCTCTGCAGGACCTTCGCATCAACAACAGGTACCAGCTACAGCTACGGCTAGGCGGCGGCTCCTTTGGCGAAGTATATCAAGGTGAGCCGCCGCCACTGATCTCCCATGAGAGGCCTAATTGAACGGTTAGCTTGCGATATCCGGACTGGGGACGAAGTCGCGCTTAAACTTGAGCACATCAAGATCGATCCTTCTGTGTTGGAGAATGAATACCAAATCTACGAAGAGCTTGCTGGCGGTACTGGCATCCCTCGAATATACTGGTATGGACAAGAATGCGAGTTCAGGGTGATGGCCTTTGAGCTACTTGGACCGGGTCTGGAAGATACCTTCAATTACTGCGGACGGCGATTCTCCCTCAAGACCGTGCTTATGCTAGCCGACCAGCTCATCCGTCGCCTCGAATACAGTCATTCAAGAGGCTTCATTCACCGGGATATCAGGCCTGAGAACTTATTAATGGGCGATGGCAAACATGGGAGCACGGTGTATGTCACAGACGTAGGGATGGGCGTTGAAACACTTGAGCGGACCACGTGGAGCGAAGACGTTCAGCAGGGCAAACGGTCTTTAGTGGGCACGATACGCTATGCCAGCATCACCGCTTAATTGGAAACTGGTAAGTATGTTATAGCGCCAGCGGTAACCTTTTTGCTAGTAGCTGAACGTAGAGCAGTCTTCCCGTGATGATATGGAGTCACTCGGCTACGTCCTGATATACTTCCTTCGAGGGGCTCTTCCATGGCAGGGCCTGAAAGCAAACAATCATTCACAGAAAGACGGTCTCATCCTAGAGAAGAAGCGGTCAGCCGTGGCCAAGGAACTCTACGAAAGCCTTCCGGCGGAATTTGAGCAGTACTTCAGGCATGTGCAGTCCCTCTGTATCAACGAGAAGCCGAACTATGTATACCTGCGGAACTTGTTTCGAGGCTTGTTTCGGCGCAATGGTTATAAGTACGATAACATCTATGACTGGACGGTCTTGAAGTTCAACGAGGAACTAGATAAAAGAAATGATCGAACCTAAACTGGCTCACGTACCTTTTATGCTCTTGTTTTGTGACGGCCGCCCTCACACGTTGTGAAGTCGTTATACTAACATGAAGAAGTGATAAACAGGCATGAGAACAGGTGGGCACATGCCACGCAGGCGCAGCGACATCAATGCGATGAGGGCGCGCCCTGGTTAACAGTCAGTAATGACACATTTATGGCAAGTTCAGGTCCAGTTCTTTGCATCACACGTACGGTTCTTCGTCAAAGCATTAGCTCATCTCTGGCAGCTTTGGAGTATCGCCGAGTGCAAAGGAGAACCCCGTAGACTACCAAAAGTACCGCCACACCGCCCTCCTTTTTCGATTTCACAACCGCTCACTACCCGTGGTCATCTACGTTGTCGGACCATCTATGGGCTATCGACTCCAGGACAGGGACAACTACGACCCCATGCAAAGCAGGACATTCGCGAAAGAGGTCCAAGTCGGGTGGCCCACAGTTCCTGTGATGAAGGCTCATCTAGTCTTTCTCGTATCTCAGAACTACCCTGACAAATCAAGCCAGGAGTTCAGTTGTCAGACATGGGTCGGGGCAGGTCTGAAAAGGCTACGCGAGATAGGCTATCAGTCGCAGGAAAATTGCACGAAAGGTGTCAACGGTATGGTTGATGCAACCATGGATGTGGAAGATGAGCCTTAGGCGTGAATCACTTTTGTCACAAAGCACTAGTGTACGCAAACTGTTGACGCAGATTCGTAATTACATTGGAAGTAGAACTGTGGCTTGCTCTAGGGAAGCTGTGACCGTGCAATAGCTTGAAAGTGTACTAGTTCGTCACTATGTGTCTGAGAAAAGATATCTTTCGCGTAATTCTTCCTATCCTTATTCTTTGGAAAAGGTTCAAAAAATTCAACATACTCTCAGTACTTGGGATACCAGCCAGCATACTCCCAGTCTACCAACCCTACAATCTTATTGTCCTTGATAATGATATTTTGTTGTGTCACATCACTGTACGTAAACACGATACGATGATCTGTACGCAGCCGCCGCGCTAGCGCGGTACGTATTGTCGTTGGGGTAGTCGCAAGGAGGTCGAAGAAGGAATTGCGGCGGCGGCTGCTGCGACAACTGCTGCTGCGGCTGCTGATATTGGAAGTGGATTATCGTTTGAGACGAAGTCGTTTGGAAGACCTGAGTCTGCGGAGACTGTATCGGAGGTGGGTGCTGTAGAGGGTTTGGCTGTGGCGAAGGGGGCTGCTGTACTGGCTTCGGCTGTAATGGAAGAAGAATAGTAAGCCGTTCTTAGTTGAGAGGCTGAGGAGGTGGGAGAAGTTGAGTAAGAGATGCTCTACGGTTACGGTCTATACGTTCTGCTTGAAGGGGTCCCCTTCGTGAAGAACGAGGAGCAACAAGTCTAGAGGTTCGGCTTCCACGAGGTCTCCTAGAAGTAAGACGGACATCGGAGTCTCGGACTCTTGAAGGGTCTTCGTATTGCTCGTAGGCCTTTTCTCTACCAATCCACCAACGGGGATGAAAAACTTTCGGTGATATGAACTCAGGGTTAGTAAGTAACCCGTCAAGAAGCGTATGTCTACACGGCATTTCCATCGTAATTGTCCAAGCACCAAAACATACACTTCGTTCAATACGAGATGTTTTCGAATCTATCGAAGATGCTCATTAGCAAGGCGGTATTGCTTCTCTTCAAGCTGAATTGGAGGCCATTGATGCATCCAAAGCCTAGCATCAGCGTACCGAACCTTTCGAAGAGAGTGAGCTATATGGAACTGGCTCTGTTGAACTTGCTTATAGTTTGTTTGAACCGAAACCGATTTCCAGAAGGGAATCAACTTCGTTATCTTCGAACAGAGGTCGTGTCGAGAGCTACCGGTAGGCCACCTCTTGATCTTGCATGATACCCTCCAACTCTTGATATTGACAGCTCTCCAAAGTGCGTGTACTCGTTCGTTCGAGCCGAAACTGGAGAGCGGCAATAGATCCACCAATTCGTCTCAAAATTTGCTGAGACTTGTGGTGAGCGTTCGTCTAGAACGTTGGGTAAAGTATTGTGAGTCTAGCGACTCAATATGTCATTTGTATAACCACAAGACTTCAAGGGCCCCTTCGTTATCCTCGAAAAATGTTCTTTCAGTGTTCCAGACCTGGGGATACACCGTACGACAGGACGCGAATACATCCTTCTTTATGTGCCATCTACAGAGTTTTAGATCAGCATTGTGGAAGACCTTGGAAAGCGCATTCGTTAGGGCTAGCTCCCTATAAGTAACAACTGAAGGTGAATCAAAACGTTAAGAACCAAGGCCTTCAGCAAACCAAATAAGAACCTCAAGATAGTCTTCCTCCTTGGCGCCACGAACGAAGACGAACCCGATTTGGTTTGTGCTATATATAGCGTCGGTAGCGATAATGTTCAAGGTCAGCTAGTTGTATAGGTTCGATTTAGACGTATAGTCTATAGTAAGAGCCTCTAGTACGTTATATACTACACATTGAACCAAACACTGCGATGATTGATGTTATGCGAACCATAGCCGCACGCCACCCTCTCGGCACAGCATCGGTCAACCATACCTATCATGCTTCATGATGCACAAAACAAATCAGCGTCAATATCGAGACGAAATTAACTGGACAACATTAGAATTCTGCAGTCGTTCAACTGGGAGTTTGGATGGCGACACAGTTCACGAAGCTCAGGTAAATGGTGACGGAAGCGAATTCAGAGTTGCCCAGCCTTTCGTTCCTACCCGCCATCATCATACAATGTCACGATTGGAATTTTCTTGCTGTCACTCTCGACCGGGATAAACGAACGGTACGTGCCGAAGAACAGGCAGATCGCTTGGCTAATGATATCCCAGAACGTCTGGAGTAAATTGATGTTCGGGACTACATCAACACCACTAGGTGTCTATCAGATCACAACGGTCCTTCAACTTCTCGCCCACTGGACTAGGGCTGTGTATAAACCTTGGCTTCAGAGGCATGCCCTGGGCATGGAATGACTCTTTCCGGGGGACTGAATGTTCAACAGCAATCACTACCACCACCATCGCCTCAGGCCACCGTCCGCTCACGTTCGAAGTTCACTTGCACATAGTAAACGAAGAGACTTACGCTGAAACCAGTAGTAAAAGAGCCTGGTCTTGGCGTTGATGTAGAGATGGGTCCCATAGCATTACCCCTGGAAATGAAGTGAGCCATGCTGAGAAAGTGAAACGGACGAGCGTGGTGGACTGTTACTGAGTATGTGCTGTATGCATAAATACCTCGTTACCCCACGTACACGAGTCACCGTTCTAGAAGTTACTCAGATGAGAGAATCAACTGTAGAAGGCCGCGAAGGGACCATTTCCGGCTCCTTTTGACCGCACTCCCAACTTGGATAGACAGCATTACCCGGCGCAACAGGAAGTCATATCTATATTTTGTCTCAGAACATATGCATAGCGCAGGCAAATGCTCGGTGGTATCCTCCTGGTCACTCTGATGATCTCGCCGCGTATTTCTGCATAAATTCGCTATGGGCGAAACCATGTTATGGTTCCTGGGCCCCTGCCGGCGGTTGCGTTGCTTTTGGAGACTTAGTCACAAGAGAGTGGTATGATGCCTCCCAGCCCATGTACTACAACACCAGCACAAGGCCACTAACAACGTTAGTGAGATCCTTCTCCCCAACTAACAACAACGACGGAGAGCTATGTGCTCTATTTGGGTTAGTCGGTCTCGACTTGATCCAGGAGTTCTACTAGTTATAGAAGCGATGACTACCCCCTAGACGAACCTTACCCCTGCAGCGTACGAGTACATCAGCCGTTATTGACTAGAGATACGTCTGGCTGAGGCACCATACATTGTGCACCCTACATCGTGTTTTTTGGTCCCCGTTGTGGCTAGGGATGACCCTGACTTGTGTATTTGGAGTGGCACCAGTCGTGGAAAAGGTTAACATTCACGGTTTAAGAGGCATGCTGACAAGCTTTACTGAGGTGCCATACGTCGAGATGGTGCCTTGTTAGAAGCGCTGACAAATTGCACCATCATATCTTCCATGCATTGCGCCCGTGAACGAGTTGAGACCAGTCGCCATCAAAGATCTCCAGCTCGAATCCCATCATCGTGGCACGTATCTTCTGCTGCGATCCGTTACGCCTCCCACACGCATGACAGCGATTATGGCACTCTTCGAAGACGAGATCGGCGATGTCGTACTACTCCACTTGTACCAGCAGGAGGACGAAGGCGCCCGCAAGGCCGTCGAATTGTTGATGTCGGAACGATCTTGTTGGTGAAGGAGCCTTATTTCAAGATTACGAGTGAGGGAGAACATAGTCTTAGGGTAGATCATCTCTCGGATGTAGTTCAACTCGGGGAGGGCAATGTCACGATTCCGGACGAATGGCGGCCACGAGTTTTTGCCATGGTGCGCACAGCTGAATCGCTCAAGCTTATGGGAAATGCGGCTGTTGGGGAGCACAAGTACCGAGACGCCATCACAGAGTAAGCACGAACATAACAAGGGTGGGAAACGAGCGCCCTTGACCATTTACGCAGTTACTCGAATGCTCTAAGTCAACCGGCTACGGCGAATAAAATCGAAGTCATCAAGCGCAACAGGTCGCTTGCCTACCTCCAAACAAAGCAATTCGATCCGCTCTGTCTGACACTGGGTTCCCAACTTCCGCCCCTAAGCCTGCAGATAAGGCCCTGTTTCGCGCTGCCGAAGCGCTCTACTATCTTGGATGACACTCTGAATGTTGCGAAGTGCTCGAGAAGCTTCACGTCATCTTTCCAGACAATGCGCAAGCCTCGGAGATCCTTGCTCGTGCTCGAGACCGATTGCTCGAGCACACGACCGGGACGTACAATTTCAAGCGGCTCCAGGCAAAAGCCAAGAAGCTTCGACCGCCTCAATTGGACGCTGCTACGTACATCGGGCCCATAGAAATCAAACAGACAATGTCCAAGGGCCGCGGTCTGTTCGTCACCGAGGCCGTGAAGGCGGGGGATATACTACTATGTGAAAAGGCATTCTCACATGCCCATGCGACTGACAGCGCAGCCGACAACGATGACAGTGGCTCGAAGCTTACCGTCTTGTTGAATACGGAACCAAGCGGGGGTTTCTTGGCGCACAGGCCAACCTCCTCAAATCTATCGTGCAAAAGCTTTACCGTAACCCATCACTTGCTCCCGCATTCACCGCTGTATCACGGTGGTTACCAAGCAGTAGCCACAGCTGCCGTTGATGGAGAGCTAGTCGTCGATACGTAAGTACACCGAAGGAAACACAGAGGAATGCAGAATATTTATCCATTCACAGGTTTTTCGTCAAGCGAGTTGTATCTTTCAAAGTCTTTGGTGACACATCCTCTGATAACCTCCAAGCCAGCGAGACCAGCCAGCAGTTTATCGTGCTTGTACTGTATAGTCGTGGGCGCACCAGCTCAGGGCCAGCGGCTTCCGATGTAGAACAGAGCAGAAAACTGGTTGTGGAGTGGAGTGTCCGCAAGTCGTTTGAGAGAAGCCAGACGAAGCTCATACGTCTCCATATGGTCCAATTGTGGTTCAGCAGCACATAGAAGTGGAGGGTCTGTCAGCTACCTGAACGAGGATCATGGAGTAACTAGTCGAGTAGGCGAAGGCGTCCAAGAAGCACGCCTTGTCAAAAAAGCACGCTCTGTTGATACCGCACTAACGTTATAACGTTAAGTTACTGTTCAACACAGGTCCGGACATCTCTCGAGGAATTGCTTGGTTAGAAGGCCGCTTGACCGTTTCCGTCCTAGCGGCGCATCAGTGTATACAGCCTTATCCACTTACATCAACCACAGTGATAGTGGGAACGTTCTGCTAAGAAGTGCGTGCTGTGCTCACATCGGCTGCAGTGCAAGATGGAAGGCTGCTAGCGTCAGATGATCAAATGTTTCACCCAGATGGGTGAAGGACATGGAAGTTATGGCATGATATTCTGATCATATCCGACTCCGGTAAGGAAATCATCGCCTCGACATTACGGATAGTCAGAATGTTGGACCGACTGTGGCAGCTAAACTGTCCCACACTTTCCCCCAAGCGAATCAACAGATGGAGCGTACATGTAACTGAAGACACAACTAGTACAAGCGTCTCAAAAAGATACATGCATTTCTCAGCTTCCCCGACAAGCACGTTTGTAAGCCCTACCTGCCTGGGAACGTACGGTTTCTCCAGCCATCCCGTGCCGGACATGCTCCATTTTAAGAAGGGAACTCCAACGCAAATCCTGGCTTGAAACAAGTTCGGAGCCTCTCCATGACATGTACGCAAGGAGTCATGTCACAAAAAACGCTTGAAAGAACATGTCCAAGCTCGGCCCGGTGTTGAACAAGGACCAACGCACTCTTGAGAAGCGGAAGGAAGGTCAAGTTCCCTGCGGATTTCCCTCTCTTTCACATCGTCGGATATTGCAACTGCCTTGCCTGCTGCAGCTCTCAGCTTGGCTAGCCCTTCGCTGCTGCCTCGCGTTTTGCTTCGAGCACATGTAGACAGCGTGGTGCGTTGTTGAGCATGTATCCGGTCATTCGTCTTCCGCTTCCTCAGATTGTATTTGCCTGTTCCGCCTCCTGGGAAGACCCTTAAAAGAATTCGTTATAGCCGTTCGGGTAGTCAGGTCTATCGAGCGATCTGCTACTTCAGCTCGTGTCTTATGAAGCGGCGGCTGCGACGGCGGCGCTGGTTCTGCGGGTGTGGGAGAAGTTTCTGGAGGAGGGCTTGCGGAGCTGTCCGACACTGGAAGGGCGCTGTGCAGGCCATCGTGGGTATAGCTCTTCTGCGAAGGCAAAGTCCGCCTGAAGCAAGCGTGACACCTGAGCATGAGCGCCGCTAAAAAGGGTTACCGTTAAAGTTCGGAGGTTCCGGGGTTCGAGGCTCATTTTCATAATCACGTGAATATAACCTGCAACCGCCGTTGTCTGTAGCGTGGACAAGGCGGGTGGAGGCGAATCCGGGTCGCGCCGCCAACGCAAGGCTATCAAAACGGGTCTGCAAGATCTCTGATTCAGTGCATTCAGCGCTGGTGCGTGGGTTGGAGGGAGATTTTACGCCCGCGATATTGAGCGCTTGGTTCCTGGACTGGAGAGGCAAAGGACGAGTAGTGCGTCTTGGATTGAGTGAGGCGAGGACGAGTGGCGGATGGTGCTGCGCTGACAAAGGCGGTCATGGCGGTTGCGCAATTGGTCTCATGGAGGGTATTTCTACAATGAGACTTGAAGAAGGTGTAAAAGACGAGTTGTAGTCTGTTTCTGACATCAAAATGCAAGCAGTCCGCAAATTAACTACCACGGCACAAGTCGGCATCCGGACGAGCCGCTCTGCCTCACGCCCGACGCTGCAGCAGGATTCAAGCGAGCTCCCGCCGGCCGCATCGCCTACTTCGAGAGCCGTTCCTTCTCACGCAAGTAGTCCGCTCAAGTAGTTCATGCTGTGTAACCCGTCAGCAGTCCCAGTCGCACACGTTCGTGCGTTAGCTGCCGGTGTGACAGCCTGCAAGCCCCAGCGGCGCCCGTAGAGAAGACAGCGAGAGGTCATCCTCTTAAGACTGAATAGGGGCTGATACTTCGTCGACCACAAATGTCCGCGCGGACCATCTGACATGCCGTCCTGCGCACAAGCCGACTGCGGGGCGAGCAAGACATGGGAATATATCGTACCTTCTATCGACCTGGATAGCATTGCCACAATCCCTGGTTCGCGTCCCACTGACGCCAGAATCCCCGATGCTAGGCTTGATCTGCCTGCAGATATTAAAATGGGCATGTGTCAGTGCTGGTCCCTGCCGACACACCTTACACCTTCTGCCGACACGAGCGGTTGTGGAAGGTGTTCGCATCAACTGTGTTCGGTTCGCTTGGCTCGCTCTTTATGATGCGATTAAGCTTTGTGACCGCTCACGTTGCCGCACGAGGTTGCCACGTAGTTGGTGTTACGAGTTTGGACTGGTTCGCTGCATGCAGTTCATTCTCTCTATCTGCTCGGCTCACGCCGCCTATCTAGAGCATGTCGCAAACAACAAGGGGGTACGAGGAGCAACATGCGATTAGTTGTAAATGAGTGAGTGCATGAAACAGCTTCCAATCCTTCCTCCATCCTTCGTAAGCTTCAGCAGAAGTTGATGACAGGCTGCAGCATAATAGACCATGGAAGTCGAAACCCTTCCTTTGATGCGCCATTCCCTATGCTGATATTTTGATGTACCAGGATGAACGAAAAGATTCTGAGGCAATGCAGCACAGAAAAGGTCTACTGAAGGTAAAAGTAGAACCCCAAGCCTAGGCAGCCGCCCAGAATGACTTGGCCCTGTAATCCACCTCCGATGCAAGTGACGCGGACGACCGTAACCATGATGAGAGAAAAAAAAGGGTCGGCCGTCGATACATCACTGTCTGCGTCGCTATTCCTCAAACACCTCGACTTGATCAGAATGACCCACCCTCGGGAAAATGCAGCATCAGACCCACAATGCAGTACGAATCCCCTCGTGTCCACAAATCCGCTAACAGTTCAAGTTCCTCCGAAGTAATGTCGTCCTTTCGTCGTTGATGCAGCCATGGAAACAGGGTGGAGGAGCGTTTAGCGATGTCGTGCGGCGAGATTGTTGTTGGAAGTTGTTCGAGCCATTATCGGAGTCTGTCATCCCAGTCAATGTCGATACATCGGGTTGTTCTGACCGTAGGGTGATCGAGGGAAGCTGTTGCCGTTACCATACTGTGCCACGCCATCAAGGGCAGGACCCTGGCTGCGGGCACCCTTAGCTGAGGGGGCGCTTGCGTGTGAGAGGAAAAGCGGATCGCTGAGAAGCCCGGGAATTGTTGAGGCTGAGAGGTAGCGCGAGATGCGAGGCCGCTTAAATGCCAAAGGCAGGCAAGCTCCGGCAGCGCAAGGCACAGCAACACTAGGAGTGCAGTAGTTCGCCGATGAACGCTCAGTCATGGCAGGGCCGTGGAAAGCGCGACTTGTCATTGCCTACAACTCCCTCACCGACTCCCAGTATCTTTCCTCCCTCGATACGGCTGATGGTCCTTTGCAGCCACTGTCCGTCATCACCCTCAAAGTCGTCCGGACTTCTCGTGTCGGCAAGCACACGCATATTGCAATTGAGAGTCTTCACGAGTATTAGTTTTGGTCGTGTAACCTCGTCATAGCTAATGCTTCGTAGCAAGTCCACAATCCCTTAAGCAGATAGATTTTTACTATTACCTAGCTAGCTAGCTACAATAGACTTGGTGCAAATTATTTCATAATGTTGATGGGAAAGTCACGTGATAACCGACGCACCAAGACTCCGCATGCACGGGGACAAGGCGCGCACCAGGGCGCGCGCCCAAATTGTTGATATCTCGCTCAGTCCTCAACACTTTTTCGTGATTTTAATAGCGTTTGAAAGCACTTGAACTGCTCTATAAAACGCGCTCCTTTTCGTCTAAATCGGTTAAGAATTAAAGGAGCTAGGTGGCTTCTAGAGTGTGAATTTTTATATTATCACGTGTTTGCATCAAATGCACATATTTTAAACACTATTACTACCTAAAACGGTAGTTTTTCAATGAATTTAGGTTCATATAGGCTAGTTTTAGTAGTTTTCACGTAATATAGAGACGTGTAACTAATACCACGTGATCTACATGTATAATTTTAACTTCTTAAATATATATGTACACGCTTATAGACCCCTTAATTCTAGACGATTTTTAATAATTTAAATAGCGTTTAAGTATATATAGCTAGCTCTATTTAAATACAAAGCTTATATAAGATTTATAGACTATAGTAGTAGAGCTATATATATAGCTATAGCTATTATTACTTAAGACTTTAATATACTATAAGACTACTATATATAACTATTAGATTATATAACTTTAAATTAAAAATCCTTATTTAAAATCTAAGTATTTCTAATGATTTTAATGGTATTTTAATATATATAAAAAGGCATAACTTTTTATAGAATAGATCTTTTATATCTCTTTATATTACAGAGATACGCTTTTTTATACAGGTATTTATAGCGAGTCTAAACGTTCTAGTCCTACTTAGCGCTAAAAGCGCATTATAGCCTTAAAATGTATTCAGCTAGTAGGAACGCAACTGAGACTTCGCTTCGGGGTGGGGAGGAAAACGCGGTAGTATTGTTCCATTCCAGCGCGGCAGATGGAGGCGCGAGCCTTAGGGTGCCGGCCGGCGGAGGCGCTCGCGTTACAATCCTTCGTGCGCGTGACGTGGGGGCAGTACTCGCAGACGAGGCCGTCGTGGATCGGGAGGTATGGGAGCGCGAGCACGTTCTCTCGACGCGTGATCAGGGCGGAACATATGTCTGGCTCAAGCAGAGGCTTTCAATTTAGCTCGGCGACAACTAGCCTGACGCTCCCCCTTCGGCCAAGATCCGGATGGTCGTGATGCCTGCTTTTAAGATGGCCTTCATAATGTTCTGGCTTCACCGCGTAGCCGCAGGGAACGCAGACTCAGGCGCAATAGTCGGCGAGGTATCGAAACAGATCCATTCGGGTCAGGAAGTCGGCTGCGAGGGAAGCCAGCCGATAAGCAGTGAGACAGAAGAGTATGTGCAAAGACGGACAATAGACACATGGACGGAGACAAAAGGATGGAGACAAGAAGACAGAGACCAGAGGAGGACGAGGCGTAGCGGAGCATGAGTTCTAAAGAGCGCGCGAGAGGGCGTGACGCTCGACGCGTGCGTTCGCGAGATACGGCACGAGCCATGACGGCGATGGCGGCGACGGCGGCGAGGTGGAGATGAGGCTAAGCAATGGTCAATCACGTGATCCGCTGTGCGAGATGTGGCGGTGCGAGAATGAAATAGTGGCTAGGGACGCTAAGTGAGATGCGAGAGACACGATTGGCCAGCGACTCCAATGTGCGAGCTGTGCAGACAACCCATAATCAGCAAAAGGACTTGTTGTGATACCTCGCTCTCGAGCACTTGGGTGTAAAAGTGAGATAGACATGACGTCAAGGTAAAAAGCTGTCTCTACGGGCTCGAGTGGGAGACTTCCCAAGGGTGTGAGGGTGGCGAGCAATGCTAAGCGGAGACTCCTCCGCTCCCAGAGAAAAAGAGCGCAGCCGGAGGTGAACTCCGAACGGTTCGTCACGCAAGCGAGGCTATACCTAGAAGAGGACATCGGAGATAGTATTATCCCAGAGCATCTACTAAAGGACCCCTTGCGCGCGCGGGTCTATAGAGAAACGCCTGACTTCGCTCATGTCTTCGCAGTATCCAACAGCAGACGCAATTCACAACGAATCTTGGCACAAGTGGAATCTTGAGCCCGCAACAGAGGATGTTCGACGGTCCAAAGAGCAGCGACTATTCACGAGACGCGCTATGCCCTCACTTTCACTTAGAGTGATACCGAGCCATGGCATTGCTAGGTAATTTCTCTGTTATTGAACACAGTGTTGCTAAGCTGACTTGTGATCTAGCTTCATGAGTATGCATCAGCGAATTGAAGCGGTAAACTCGTCATGCCATGCCCAGGATGCTGCAGCCGGCCTGAACAAATCCAGTACCTCTTCACAGGGAGACTGCCCAGTGCCAATGCGACAGTGCGCCGGATCTTTTACGTTTGGATTCCGTCTTGAGCCGGTGATTGGAATGGAATTCAAGGCGTTTTGCGATGTATACTCCCGCTTCCACCTTGAGCGACAGAGCCTGATAACGGACGGTTGGCCCATTGATATGGTTTTGGGACCACGCGAAGTTGATCTTGACGCTGTCTTTGGGGACCTTGATTGTGCAAGGCCAAACAACACGGTGTCTCGATGGGTTGCAGAAGTCGTGTTACCCTTCGATGATCTTGGCGTTCCG
>JAWDJW010000044.1:0-15298 GCA_033119265.1 Coniosporium uncinatum
ATGGAGCTTGAACCATCTAGCACGCTTCTGACAGTTCTGTAAGATTCAGAGTTCTTGACCTCCGCGGCCTTGTGCGACGTCGATATGCTATCCATCGTGTCTAGTCGTGGTGTCGCGTGCAATCTTGCTAACTTCGTCCCGGTGCCCAACGATGCTGTATGATGGGCGTTTCGACAATCAAACACTCTGTTGTGTGTCTTGAAAGGTCTTTCAAATGCCCTCAGTTCTTGTTGCCTTGCTATTGACGTTGACGTGGTCCGGAAGTATCGTAGTAAAGTTCCAAGACGCTACTTTTTCATACCACCTCCACGTCACTGCTGGGTGTTCTCTTTGGGTTTCTCCCCATCTGAGGCTCGGTAATGCCGCGGTCCTGTTGCACAAGGCTCTCTCTCGCGGCGCCATATAACTGCAGACATGCAGATGACGATCGCCTAGGTACTGATGTGTCCGAGTCACAGGCAGAGCAGGCGATTTCCAACAAGCTGAAACTTGTAAAAGCATGCAACTCCCCGAGACGATCAGCCAAGTGCATTTAGATTCAGCAAATTATACTAACAGCAGAAGCATCGTGGTGGATGTTGCTTCCAACAGCCTGCCCCTTCAAGCCTAGTGGCCGAAATGATCTTCCGGACGCAGCGCTGGGCATCTCTTGTCCTTCCTTCGCTCTCCACAACCATCAAGCGCCTTGCATGTCGAGTCTTACAAACTCGCCCTCTCCGCCTGCAATGGGGATTGTCTGTGGGGGCACACTTTGCGAGCACAGCGCCGAATGACAAAAGCTTCTTTCGTAAGAGAATCACACGAAGAAGTCTCGATAGCGAAGTCGAGCGGCTACCCGTAACATGTGCCCAAAACATCATCTCTCATTCGGTTGCAGGTCTGTTCCATGCCGAAAGAGGCATCATGAACGCTGCGGCCCGTTCCAAATCATCTAAAGCATTTATACACTCCTGCCATGTTATATTGCGCTTCAGAGGACAAACATCTTCCTATTCAATCCTTGCCTTAAGCATTGCAAGTCGTTCAAGCCCATCCAGGAACTCATCTGTCAAGAGATTGTCCAACGTTTCCATCTCCTCGAGCTCGTTCAGCTCCTTCTGCAGGAGTCTCGCAAACTCGTTTCCAGTTCTCACGAGGTTCTCTGTTTCCACGCGTAGCTCTATCTCTCTCATGCTCAAATCTTCTCTGACCGCAATGTATCTGTCACAAGTCTCGTGGTACGTCCTGAGCGATTGCTCTCCGGCTTCAAAATTGGTGATTATGAAGCGGAGGTTGTCAATACGGACCGCATCATCGTTCGGGGCATTGTGCAAGCGCTTGATGTACTTGGACTTGATTCTGTTGTAATCTTCGACGGTGAATCTCGTTGCGCCTCTTACGCTGATGCCCGCCAGGTGGCCATTGAAGCCGTTGGTGTTCATGTAGGTAGAGCCGAGCCGCGAGAAGAGATGTTCAGCGAGAGATGCGTATTCTGGGCCGAGAACCTACGCGGGAGTTCATTAGCAAGGGAGTCTCGCTGACACACTCGTAGCGTTGCTTACTTCATGGACAACGTAGAACCTCAATCTTGAAACTCGTTCCCGGGAATTCTACCTTGTACGCCGATTCAAACAAGTTCATGACAGGATTCAAGTTGCGATGTTCCTCATGGCTCTTCATACGGACGTCGGCCTCCTCGCTGAAAGCACACTCCCGGAACGCGCACGGGGCTTCTTTGCCTCTCTCACTCGGTGGGACACGTTCCAGCCGTTTCCGAGCTTGTTTGAGCCATATCTCCAGGGTTTCCAGCGCGTGCGGCAAGGCTATGTATCGTTTCTGGCCCTGCTCGTTCAAAGGGTACCACGCGGTCGTGGGATGGCGCACGACAGCGTCAATCTTCTTGGTCTTGGCGAGGTTTTGAGCTGTCATCTTGCGCGGCTTGAATGTGGGTGTCAATTTGTTGCCGGACTTCGCGTTGTGCCATTCTTTAAAGCCAGGTATGTAATCCTCCTCGATCACTTTGATAAAATGGAGGTACTCGTCGACGGTGCCGCGTTTTTTCTGCGCGTTGATGTGGAATAGCATTTAGACGATAGGGCGCTTGTCCTTGAATTTAGGGGTGTGAATGGACTGCATCGAGTTCAAGGTTGAATCGAACAGATTTGGCCGGCCACGGATGATTGCAAAGACGTTCTGTCTTGTCAAGGTGTTGATCATCGTGTAATAGAGGACTTCCCGGAAACCATCGTGCTCGGCGACGAACGGTGCGTGTACGTGGGCCGAATTATCTCTGTCAATCTCCCCAATGACCAGCGCAAGCTCCGCGTTGCTACTCTCAAAGGCCACAGAAAGCCATTCATGATAGCGATTGAAAGCAATATCTGAATGTTTGCCGGAGAACCTGCCAGCAGCGTAGTATGCTGATGAGTGGCTTGGTACGGTGCTGACATAGTCGATCGCCGAGGATGGATGAGGGATGCTGTCGGCGGCCTCTGACTGGGACTCCATGTCCCGAGAGCCCGAGTGACTGCTGGAGCCATGTCGCGAAGACATCCTGTTCAGAAATTGCGAGGATGTGAAAAGAGTGGCGCACGTAGCGGAAGCTGAGGAAACAAGACGTTATAGCAATGTCCAAGACGCGCTCTTTGCAGAAATTCAGTGGTTGTGGGTCTGACTGAAGAGATGTCACTAAGGATTTTGTCAGGTGTCAGAACGTGCGCCTGTTGTGTGTTTGGATGTATAGTGTCAAAATACGCGTCAGGGGTTGCTTGGCATGCAGGCGGCCGAACACCAACGACGAACAATAAGGACACTCCATCTCCGAACAAGAGTGCTTTGCTCAATCCTGAGGAACATCTAGCGCCATCCATGGCACTTTAGAGTTCTGACTGGGCAACCCCGTAAGTTTTGCCTCTTCAAACGGACTCCAATCCAGAACGCACCACTATCCGAGCGCCTGCGAGAGATCTGTCACCACCCGGTCAGCGGCAGGACAGATTGCCTGTCTCGATATCGCTCAAGTCCACGGCGCACGATTGATCTCCGAAGTGCACCCACCGGTTCTTTCGCAGTCGAGCAGTACCTTGTGCCTGACGATGGCGCCCAAAGCCGTGCCGTCCACGCATACAGCTACCTATGGAACTGCTTTCAAGATCCTCGAGCTGCACTACAAATACCAGCAGAATCTAGAACGCGAGAGAAAACGAGTTGAAGAAAGGAATGGCGACATCACCTCTGAAGGCAACTACATCGGCGTCGTGAAGTACATGAACCGCAACAGACATGTGGTCATTGACGCAACGGAAAAGGTGAAAGAGAAGCTTCACAACAAGAACGAACGCTTGAAGCAGATTGCGGCAGAGGTCAGAGACGTGGAACTTGCGAGGGCTCAATCTGATACGCTGATGCAAGAAGGTCCAGAAGAAATATTGAAAAAGTCGTCCGGAGGTCTTCGCGATGAAGCGTCACCGGCAGCCAGTGCAAGGCAGGAGCTGTTGAAGAACCTGCAGGAACATACTATGAAGGTACTGGGACTCCCAGAGTTCATTTTCGACAAGCGACTGGTGCAGGACTTCAAGTACTTCCTGAAGGGCAAGTGGGGAGACCAGAGCTGGCAGCCGCTTGGAGCAGATGCGGAGCTCATGGATGTTGCAGTGAGGGAGAAGGACACGTCCACGCTCCGAAGCTCTACAGGATTTCCAGCTCCATTCCTCGGCCAGGCCTACCTCAGACTGTACCGCGAATTGAAGGCAGTAACATCGCAGATGGAGGAATTGCAGAAAGAGCATGATCATGCGATCGACGAGCTAGACAAAAGAGAGGACGAGTGGAGCACACAACACACAAAGACGAATACCGAACTCGAAGCAGCTAAGCTTGAAGCTAGTCGGTTACAAGACGCTGCGAAAGAGGCCGAAATGCTGAAGGCTGCGAATAAAGAGGTGGATCAAGAACTTGAAACAGCTAAAGCGAAGCTAAGGGAGCAACACGACAGCTTCTAGAGCAAAAAGGATAACGAGATTGCGGGGGAAGTCCGGAAGCGGATGGCTAACATTGAAAAGGAAGATGGCCTTCTCAGGAGCGGAAAGGCAGGCCTGGAACGGAAGGTTTCCGAGCTGAAGGGAGATTTGGAGGCTGAGAAGCAGCACAACACAGCCCAGGACAAGATACTGAAGGATCAGACTGTCCAGAAGCTCAAGTCCGACGTTGATGACCTTGTGTCCCACTTGCTTGGCCACGCAGTGCGGCGAAACGAGCTGAAATGGGCGAGCATCGCGGTGCTACCGCAGATATGCCCGATCCAATAAATTCCGCCTTCGGATCTCGAATGGAACCCACCGAAATTTGCAATTGGGTCGACTTCTTTCGGCAAGCCCATGACAATCGTATTCTCAAAATCGGATCCATCGGTCATCCCATTGCTGTACTGCATCGTTGCTACTGGAGGACGCGACGTCCCGCTGCTTGAGCATCTATACTGGCTCGAGGGGCAGGTGAATCCGTTGACTAATGGCGCTGTCCTTGGTGACCATGGAAAGTGTGTGCTCAAGCTCTTGTATGCGGATCTCTCGGACATCCTTCAGACAACCGTCACGGGTTCTAGCAACGATTATCTCTTTGCATACGCAGCGACATTGTACACCAGGCTGTATCTGCGCTATCCTTGTCCACCAGAGCAGTTATATGCCCTGCTAGAGAGCCTGGTTGAAGGCAAAGCTGGGCTGGATACCTTTGAGAACATAATGACCGCCGCTTCCATATACCATCTGGTACTGCTGACACGAGGACGATGCTCTCCTGTCGAACGCTTCAATCTCTTTGATGATCGTTTCGTGCCCTTTGAAGATATCAAGGCCGAAGTTACGGCAATGGACATGGCTCCATTTCTCATCAAGATCTGTCTGGATCCAAAGGGAAATAGCGACAGGCCGCGGTTGCTTCCAATAGTGTTCGATATCATGCTCGATCTGACCATTGTAGTGCTTCGCGGGACGCTGGAGGCCGACGGACGGGTCCAAGGAGAGGAGTATGTCTTCGTCCGTCGGACGGTGGGTCAAACTGACTGGCAGTTTTGGAAGACAGAAGGGTCCCTCAACACGAACTTTCAGATCGTCAAGAGCGGCGCCAGCATCGGTACCTTTGAGGTTCGATGTGGTGATGAAGCTACGGGGGCTTCGATGTTGTTGCATGATCAAAGTCGGCTCTACGCGTACCTTGAGCCGTTGATACGGAGTCAGGTGGAAATGGCTGTGGCCAAAATGGCCACTGAAAACTGTGAGATGATGGATCTGGAGTACGAGGAAATCAAACAGCGATTTGGTCTTTGATCAGCAAGCAATGGAATGGTCGCAGAAGGCCGGATGAGAAGTAACTTTGAGACAGCTCAGGAACGTGTATAAGATGGCGTAGGAAAGACTGTTTAGTTCTTGACGGCTCTGACAAGTCAAAGTAGCGCTTAGGTAGTACTACGAAGCACTTACACGCGACTACCTACGTTGGTGATGACCCGAAAGCGAGCACGCTCTCGTGTAGACGGCTCGAAAGGTGGTCGAAAGTTCGGACGCTTCCACATGCCGCCGTGCCTTGGCAGCGGCAAAGCGAGAATCCATCATCCAAAGAACCAAGTCTGCATTTCGAGCCTCCCAACGTCTAGACACTAACATACTAACATTCTTCAGTGCCGAATCCTTCCACGTTGTAGAGTGCACCATCAAGACCTAGTCTAGGCATACGGGCGGCGGTCATCGGCGCTCTCAGAGAAGCGGCTCAGGAGAGATGAAGGCTATCGTACTGGATCATACATGTACGTCAATACCTCGATGCTATATACGTCGCTGGAGCGAGTGAAAATGCCGATCCAAAACATATCCACAGCTCCGGTGTCCGCTTGCTGTGCCTACAAGGCTTCCGAGAGAGCGTACGTCTCGTGGACCAGGATCTTCTCACCTGAATAAGGCGAGCCACCATTCGGATCATGGCTAAGGACACATTCAAAGGATTTCTTAGTACAAGTCGGATTGTGCTTTAATTGCAATCGAGTGATGGTCCTCTGTATGGGCCCTTGAATAGCATCTCGAACTAAGCCTACGCTCTTATACACGTCCATCAGACAACGCGCTCTCTCTCGAGAAGAATACACACAAACTCCACCACACTAGGCTGCCACGGCAGTTGAAGCCTTCCCGTACCTTGATTGGAGGCCCGAACGTAGGGTATTTGGGCTTGAATATGGTCACGTGATTACGGGAAAATGATGCTTATAAGGTCCCACGTATAAACACTCCCACACTAAAACTTACAGCAACAACACATACCTTCTGGAACCTTGCATTCGTTTGCGCTATCAAATAGACACACGTCTACGGACACGATCGAACCTCCGTCTTCTAGGTAAGTCTAACGAACATGTACTATTGATAGCTGTCTCTAATAGTACGGCGTTTTCGCAGGCGGAGGGTAAAATTCAGAGCAAACGACGAACAAGAACACAATACCGAAAAAGCCTCCCAGGGTACGACTAATTCGCAAATCTACCGCCGGTACTGCGAACGCGAAGGGGAGCAATCGACAGCACCTCCAACAACCCCACTGATACGGCCACCTCTGAGCCCGATCTTCAAGCAATACGGCTCCACAGCTCGTCTTCTGCCATAGCTGCCACCGCGCCAACCCCTGGCGCCTCTGCGGCAGCCACCTCCGGAGTCCCAAACCCATTCGCCGCGGTGCAATCAGCGGAAGATGCCGCGAATGTACAGCGTCAGCTTGGAGTCATCCAAAGTGACCTTGATGCTATGAATCAGAAGCTCGCTGGTGCTGAAGCGCAACCGGAGGACCAGCGAACGAAGTTGATGACGCAGCTAGGGACACAATCTCAGAGACTACGCAGCTTGATCGTTCCGATGGCTGAGAGACTTGCTGAGATCAGTGAGTCGAAGAAAGCTGCAGAAATTGCGTTAAAGGAGGCGGAGCAACACCGGGTCAGGTTCGTAGAATTGGCCGGAAGGGCAAACATCAACGTGAAGGAGTATCTTGACCAGCAGCTGGCATCAAAGGATGAGCTTCTGAAGACCAAGGACCTGAAGATTCTGGAAATGACTAAAGAAGTTGCCACAGTCCAGGCACAACTTCAGCAAGCGCAAGACCGCATTACTGAGCTGAAGAAGAGCGTTCATCCGAACAAAAGGGTAGAGAACTGGGAAAGACTCTTGCGGATATTGCGAATCTTCGGAAGGAGGTGCAAGCCCGGCAGGCTGTTGCCGATCAAATCCAGGCCCTCGTCCATGCACAAAACCAAGCTGCGAGAGACGCAAACTTGATGCTCTAGCAGAGAAGATCAACGAAAGCCAGGAGACGCTGAGCTTCATCAATAGTCTCAAAGAGTCCTTGAGCCACGTGGGTGTGGACAACAAGTGGGGAGTATTGAACGACCCTGCTCACGCGCTCGCTGAAGTCGTTAAACATATCAACAACATCAATGCAAATGTTCTGGAGATATGGGGTCTTGTGCTCAGGTTCGATCCCGTCACTATCCACGGCGCCATAATTACGAATCGGACCGCTCTTGAGGACTTGAAAAAGAATCTGACTGAGACAAGTCTGTGGACTCCATATCTGAAGAACTCAAGAGGCTTGGCCTCACGACCAAAGTGGAAAAATTGGAGCAGACTCTGACAAAACACCGCGATACTATCCTGTCAACCCTGGCAGTGCGCTGTGAAGGTATAGAGATTGAATTGGCAACGATCGGCACCGAGATGCTCGCATTTCAAGATCGAGCCGACGACTTTCTGAAAGACCTTTTCGAGCACAGTCAAGGCACAACTGCTGGAGTCACGAGGCTCTTAAACCGGACCAGGTACCTACCTGTACATGTACGCTCCCTATTGAACATGTCAAGCACTGCCTCTACGTGGCGCGAGACTGTAGGTAAGCGATTTACCAAGCTGGATCGTACGACGCTGGACTCGACCGAGCAAATTAGCCACAGCCTGGCCGCGATCTTCCAAGAGTCTCGTGTTGCAAACTTGAAGGCCTCGCTCGGCGAGGAGCCTAGTGTGGAAATGCTCTACCAGTTTCAAGACGTCAAAGAGTTCATGGAAGAGGGGATTGGTCGGGTCATTGAGCTCTTGGAGTCTGTATGGCCTCTCCGGAAGACAAAGATGATGCCGGATCACGAAAAGCTGGATCACTCATGTTAGCTTCATCGAGCAACTCCCGCCCTCAATCCGCTCGCTCGAGCGCACCGTCGGACGGGTCTCCAGGCCAACTTGCACGCAACAAGTGGCAGGAGGCGGGTTTTCTTGCGCCCGACCACCCCGGACGTGTCGATGAGGATGCCGGTGTTCTTGAAGTTCCGGAAGAGTCTGCTTCGGCGCACGAGATGACCGTACGAGGAGATGCTGACAAGCGACCTCTGTCCTCTGCAACAGACTCCCAGCGAGGCTTTACCAAGGCGTTGCGAGCTGCGGGAATTTCCAATTACTCTCGCTTCGTGCGATCCGACATTCGTACACGGAATGACGAGATCCTGGCTCAGGTCAGCTCTGAAGAGAAGAGGATGAGCGGCACGGGCACTGCCAATGACCCCGTTCTTCTGCCATCCTTGCTCTCTGAAACGGAGCTGTCGTCGTCCGTATCCGATCCGGAAGAACTTGGTGTGCCTCCGCCTGCTAAGCTCCCTGTAAGTCGCGAGCCGTTTAAGCAATGTCGATGTAAGCTAACAACTTTAGCAGCAGAACACTCCGGCTCACGATGTAGCCTTGGTTTCGTCAGACAAGACTCCGACGAAGGCCTCTGACAAGCAGAAGGAGCAGACACTGTCGACCGGTCATTCTTCACAGACGGTGCCGGCTGCATCTAAGCTTCCACAAGACAAGCGAGACAAGGGGCAGCCTCCAACCATCGCTAGCTCCTCCGCACAGCTGCCTCCTACTCCCACAGCAGCTGCCCCTGTCACACATGCACCGCTGCCGCCGCAGCGTGCGGCTCAGTTATGGAACTTTCTCGATAGCGTTGCCCAGCGTAATGACTATCCCTTGTGTGGTCAGACGGAGTCCTTGAGCTTCGCCGAATGCGATGGTTCCTGCCAGCCTTGCCGATGGCCTGACAATACGGAATGTGATGAGAAGCTGATTTCTATCGCGACGGAAGTTGGTGTTCAGATTTGGCCGACTACGGTTGTAAGCACATCATGGATCCAGCCCATGTACTGCTCCTTTTCTGACGACATTTTAGGCCGTACAACCCAAGAAAGGAGATGTCGCTGTCCCTTCGACGCCATCCGCCACGGTCAAGGCCAAGTCGAAGTCCGAATCAAGCCAGGCAACTGTGAGCCATCCTACCGGCACAAAAGATGCTCCCGCGGAGCCGACTGCCGGTACTCCAAAAGCTCATGCTCCCAAGAAGTCGGTCGGAGAAGGTTTCCAAACTCCTGCCGCAAAGAAGACTCCCTCTCTCGCCACCAGTGCTCCAGCACTCCCCCCACCAAAGCCCAGCACTAGCCGCACTACTAGTCCGTCTAGCCAGAGGCCCTCTAGTGCACCCGAAATCCCCGCGAAGAAGAGTCTTGGCAAGGCGCTGTCTTCTACTCCGTCTTCGACTCCCCAGCCATTGGGACGTAGCCTGCGTTCGCAGACAGGCAAGCCCAATGATTTTCTTGGGTACAGGCTTCCGACCTCTTCCTCGCGCCGCAAGGTTGGCAGATCTTCCGGAACACCGTTGTCCAGTGTGTTCATCCCGCCAGTCACGCAAATTCCTGGCGGTCAGGGGCTTGCTCTGGGTCAGCCTGGTGGCGACGTCCCGCAATCTTCCAGCACTCTGGCTAGCTCTCCTGGAACTGCCGGGGTTGGCGCCGCATCGTCCTCAACTGCCGTGGCTCCGCTTGCCCCTGGGCTTCTTCCACTAGGCTTTACCGAGAACCGCAGCGGCGTACCTGCAAGCCATGGCTTCTTGGTCGATCTTACCCAGTACCCTGATGTGGGCGATGTCCCCCATCTGAGCCAGACGGTCAAGGACGCGCTCGATCCGAAGTATGGACTGGTTTCTCGCAACCTAAACTCCCAGGCTGGCGGCATCCTCAAGCGCTGCCTCTGGACCATTAGAAAGGCGGAGCCTGGTAGAACCAGGAGTGATCAAGCCGGCCCTTTCACTCCTTGCCTTAGTGATACGCGCCGACAGTGTGTCGTCATGTGGCAGAACGAGAAGACGCTCCTAATCAAGTCACCCCTTGACCTGGCTGAGCACGCCGACACCGAGGGCCAGGGGGATATGATGGAAGGAGTCGAACATGAAGAAGTGAGCCACAGCGAACAGGACCCCCTTGGAGGTGATGTGGCTATGGGGGAGGCAGACGATGAAGGAGAGAAGCGTGCTGGCGGCGACGCCGAGCACATGGATGTTGATTAGACTGGTGGCATGAGATGGGTGCGGAGTGGAGCTGAGTGATGAGTGAGGTATGGGTTGCAACTAATTTCCTATTCGGCGGGAATGCTCCCAGACAATGACAACGGTCAGGTCAAGGCCTTCATCCTCGGTTTTCTATCAACGTCTAGATACCCTTCTACGAGTGTCTCAGTCATTGTGCCAAACGCTGTTTCTCCCATCGCTCGTGCATCGTGAACTTGATTCTGACATCTTTTAATGTGCATACAACGATTAAAGCTCAGTCATGCTCTCGACAGGAGATCAGTCTACTGTCGTCGCTCACCCCCGTCCGATCTCCCTTGCCCATTCTTCATTGCCAAAGCCCCAATGTTGTTCCAGAAGGTAGCAATCATTCGTGCCCACGAAACGTGCACGCCTCGACACTTTCACGCTGCAACCACCTGCCCTCCACCACTCTAGAGTCTAGACGGTACGACGTCCTGTTCAGTTGTATGTACAGAACGCACTCCGAGCTGTTCTACACGTTACACTGTTCACGCCCGGACTTGCGTTTGAAGCCGCTTTGGGCTTGACTGACGTATTGGCCATTCTTCTTTCTCGGCGTGATGCTTGATGTAGAATGTCGTTTCGCTGACGGTGCACTCCGGGCACCGGACTCCCAAACGCCCGAGTGCCCTTTGACCACGTTCGCGCTCTTCCCCGACGCTGGCATGCTGCACGTTGAGTGCATCCAAAGAAAGTCGACGATACCATTCACACAGCACTTTCACTCTACCCTGCTCTTTGACCATTCTTATCCAGTTGTGAATCTCGCCATGAACGTAAATTCAAGTATTGCTATGGGTCCATGGCGGCTAGTGCATTCTCCGACCGTCCGACGCCCAACTCACAGCATCAATCATCGTTCACTGAGTGCGGGTCCAGGATGCATCAAACCACAACGACTGATTTTGCAGGTAATGTCTACCAGGTCGAGGCTCATTCAACCATTGCTGGGAACACCGCCGTGCTTTCGTGCACTGGCAACTGCTGTGAATTAGAGCCACACAGCCACGTTCTAGCCACTCCATATGGAATTCATTCTATTCGCGACAACGGCTCAGGGCCATGGCTTGTCAACGCCTTACTTTTTTCCACTTGTTCTCTCCTCTAATTAACGGAGAAAGTATGACAATGGAGAAGGGAAATATGTCAAATGTATGAAATTGCTTCGACGCGTCACATCAGTGTCTCTGCAGCGTATCAAAGAGAAGTTCGGACTTTGACTTTTTTCGACGCGTCGTAGAGCGTATAACGCGAGACTGACACGCTCAAAAACCCGGCGTTGGACGGCTTGATCTCAGCCCCTGAAACTTTTAGATAGTGCCCGCTTGCACACAGACTTCGTTCGAGTCAGGTCCGATCCGTGATTATGCATGCAAGGGTCGTTAAGTGATCCGATGGACGCCCTTGCTCGGACATGGAATGAAATGAGGGGAAGTGCGTCGGACGAATAGCTCGTGACAGTCAAGCGCCCATAGTACAATCTTTGAATAGCATATTAGATGGAAATCAAGCATTAACGGCTGGGATCGCCAAGAGAAAGTATGTGAACGGTCGAGGTGAACTGTCGGACGGCGTTGACATCGCAGGGGTCTAAGCGCCGACTGCCCGACGTCGCGTCGCGTCACGTCGTCCTGTCCCCATCTCGCTCAAACTCTACGCGCTGTTACGCATCCAAAATTAGAGTAAATCATCTCAAAGTCACGCGTTTCGCCCTACTCGCTTTGCCGCACGATATGGTGCGCCTCTTGTCACGATATCTCGACGCCGACGGAGCCCACAGCGCTCGCAATCGACTCCACACAGCCTCACAGCACTGAGAACCTCGATCCCACTCCACGACCTACGTCCGTCTCGCCGTCAGCGTCCCGTGTCCGTCTCATACATACTAGCAGGGTCAAACACGAAGAGCTTGGTCACGGAAGTCCAACATGACGTTTCTTTAGAGGCTGGGATGTCGTCGACAAACACGAGCTGAGATACATCGAATATCTCGAGGATGGTGAAGACTGTTGGTGCACTTACACCGTGCATGAAGGGTACAAGTAAGATGTTTGGTGTGGTACATTCATTGGCATCGTGAGCGTTGTCCTCGACAATATATGATCAAGTAGGGTGCGCAACGGGTCGGGTCGGGTCGGGTTTTGGGTCGGGTTTAAGTCGGGTTTTAAGTCGGGTCGGATGCCAAGAAACCCGATCCGGAAAAACGGGTCGGGTTTTTTATCAGCGGGTATCCAAACGGGTACCCGTTTTCCGGATAGTAGTATCTAGTAGTAGTATATATTTTAGAATTAGAAAGTAGTTTTAATAAACTACCTAAGTATAGCTTACTTAGTTTGCAAGCCTATCATCTTGATTATTTCAAGGATACCCTGTAAGCCGCTTCCTGAATGCTTCCGACCCGTTTTGGACCCGACCCGTTTTGGACCCGACCCGAATAGGTAAAACCCGACCCGACCCGACCCGTTGCGCACCCTATGATCAAGTGTCGCACGAGCGTGGAAGAATGTCGACGTGACCTGCAAGTTCAATATCGACTATTCGACGATACGAGTCCTACATCACGCGGCTGTGTAGTCACGGTTATGTCACTCAGACAAGGTGTAGACGCGCCATTTGGGCTATGGCAAGCGCTCGGACATTCAATGGGCTGAGGAGACTCCACGGCAGTGACGATTTGTTCTACGACGCGTCTCCATGTGACACTAAGAGCGACGTGATCCATTGTAGAGTTGCTTTTGAATGAGACGCGGTGAAAAGACCTCATGAGATACGGCGCGAGGATCTGGTATATCAACCGCGGCGTGGCTTGGCTCATGGACAGCAAAGCAGGCGGACGTGGTCTTGGCATTGAATGAATGAATTGCGTTGACAGATGACTCCGTGACCGGTTGCTGAGGTGTGGCTGATGCAGTAACGGGAGAATGGCGCAGTGTGAAGCGTATCGAAACGACTCATTGGCAGTGGCTGACAAGCGGTCGAAATCACCAAACTGGAACTCTTCAAAGCGTCGCTGTTGTGTCTCGAGATTGCCGTACGAACATCAGACTCCTTCAATTGGCGCATCGCAGGCAGATCGTGGTCGATTAACCGTACTTGACTGCTGTCAGTAAGAGCTGTCGAATCAATTTGTCGATCCCACGTGGAAGTCGTTGAAGGAGTGAAGGAAGAGGCCCCAAGATACCGTGACCCATCAACGAGGCGATGCTACAAGAGACGCGGAGGATAGAATCGATACTGCGCAGGAATCATTCGGGTTCAAAGCCTTTTGTCACGTGTCGCGTGTCAGGTCATTGAAGACGCGTCTTCCTTGATGCAACAAGACGATTCTATTGCGGCGTCCAAGTACTTGGGTCGATAGCAACATATCGCGGTACTTGCAGCGTTTGACGCGCCGTATTTTGTGGTTGAAACATGGTGGTGGAAACTGGAACTGACTCCCCGGAGTCCCCGCGACCGTCTGGACCTAAACCCTCCAGGCCTTGCCCTCCGACGTCGATCGAAGCGATGTACAGGTTAATAACGATAGGCCGCTGCATCGTGGAGCCGAACGGGCAATAAATAATCCAGCAACCATCTCTGCAGCCCACATAGACTCTGACGTCCTATATCTGCTTTTCGCAAGTGTCACGGAACGCTCAAGATCCCGCGGCCCACTCTGCCAACTCTACGCATGCGCCTACAGCGAGATCAGAACCTGTGGTTGACCCGAAGATGGTTATCTTACTACTGATGCATCGGTGCATCCCCGGGTCACGTGAGTTGATCGTTGGTGGGCGATTGGTGTCTTCTCTAGAAGAAGCATGTTAGTTGAGGAACACTGGCGCAACACTGATGCGATCCGCTATACTAGGTCTCCACTGACGGACACGGGAAAGATTTCCCCTGCTAGCAAACTGGAGACTACGGAGCGATGCATCAAAATCTTCGAAAAATTGCTGCAAGGTCACGTGGTTTATCCATTGAGCAATTTCTGTAACTCATTTCCATTAATCAGTCACTGCGACCAAGCAAAACATCATGCACTTGATTCAACAAGACTGCATGTGTACTTCGCGGCCATGAAATCTCGTTGAATGGTGCCTTTCCGAAGAACACCTCACACCGCGGACGAACTTCGATTCGACAAGCAGTATGACGAGTGAAGTTGTTGGGACTACAGCAGAGAGCACAGCACAGCATACGCTTGCGACCGACAATGGCGGCTCTGACCCTTCCCATGGAGACAACAACGATCGATCGCTCATCGAAGCGGCTGGCCTGACGAAGGCCTCGGAATACGACAGCAGCGTGTTCTTGCGATCAAGTGCACATCCTCATACTCAGCATGCCAGCCATGCCATCGTACCACGATGCTGTCATATCTAGCTGTCAGATCGAGGACCGCGTCTTGAGACTTCGAATGCGGCGAGCGTCAGGCCACGAGTTGACTCACCAAAGAAAGCAGAATGCTACGTGTTGAAGAATGGCAGTTAGTTTTTACACCAAGCATGGAACAGGTCGGAGAGAGACAGCCAAGCCAGAAAGCGAAGACAGAGCACTGCCAGGCCGAAAAGACTGCACATGTGAACGTCGTCCTGAGCGCCAGGAAACGCCAGAATGGCGGCATAGCATTATGGCGGTACTGAAAGGCCAGCGGAGTACGTTAGCGAACGGAGCTGCAGCTCGAAAGACACCTTTGGAAGTGAGTAGAACCTCAAACGACGACCGACGTGCCGTTCATCTCCAGGTTAACAGCATCTCTGATCTAGCGCCGCTCTCCATTATGACACTAAGGTCATTGACTCAAATTCTGCCTCAACACGACGATTCCATACGAGCGGTTGCAAACAACGAGCGGTTCTCCTATGGCACGTGATGCGTGTACACCTCTTGGTATTTGGGGGGGAAGGGG
>JAWDJW010000045.1:0-15029 GCA_033119265.1 Coniosporium uncinatum
ATAGCGGCAAGCCATTGGCGGAATTGGCAGTGGATGGAGGAATGAGCAATTCCGACTTGTGCATGCAGGTGAGTACCAGTATCTTTTCCTGATCTCTGGCGTGGCGGCATGATTTTGGGCGCACCTCGACCGCGCGTTCAGAGAGGCTACTGCCCAGTTTCTGGCACGCAAAAAATAAACCGTCGGGCTCCGTTGTCCGGCACTAGGAGCCTTACGACCACCGAGGTTGACCTTTTCTCGACGACGTTCCTACTGCGACCATGACAATGCGATGGAGCTCCATTTAGCCGCTTGCATAGGCGGCGCGCTTGCCTCGGTTGCGCCCCGCTAGAAACATGATGCTGCTGCTGCTCGGGTTTCATTACCACCTCCACCTGGACCTGCGCCCGACCCAGGCTGAATGCTGATCCACCATGCGAACACGACTGACTTGCAGGTTTAGACTCAGTCCAATATCATTGGCATACCCGTCGATCGCCCCGCCATGCGGGAGACCACTGCGCTTGGAGCCGCCATCGCTGCAGGATTCGCAATTGGAATCTGGAAAGAGTTCAGCGAACTGAAAGAGATCAATCAAAAGGACAGGACAATATTCGAACCTACGATATCAAAAGAAGAGGGTACCAAGATGTTCAAGAAGTGGGGACGTGCAGTTGAAATGTGCCGCGGATGGCTCGATGCCGAAGAATATGAAGACACCTAGCACTGCGAAATTACGTCACTGTTTGGCTACGTCAGATATCCTCAGCCCTACTAGCCTTTCAGGAGTTTGCCTGGCAGATCGGCATCAACGCTACGATCAGTTGTTACGACCCCATCCATAGACTCTAACATGTCACAAGACGCACGAGTCTGCGTCGTAACAGCTCCAGCCAGCAATTCACGTCCAGCCAGAAGATCCGCAAGCTCGTCGTTGAACGGCACAGCGCGTAACGTTGACATGCGAACTACGTCTCCACACATCCGCGTACGCACTTCCGCGCGGTTATGCACGATTTCTAGAATAGGTCAATGCGAGCTAGTCTAGCAACCGCGGTTTGTAAGCCTTTACGGCCACCTCGATGCTGTTCAAAAAGTCTCCGAGTAAGTGTCCACAATGCGCAAATGCTTGGTCGGTTCCCGTAAATCTGGAACTCGAAAGGAGCAGGCCTGAATTTTGATGTTCCCTCGGAGCTTCCGAGAACGAAGCTCGTTCCTCGGCCAAGAGGCAGACGAGGCATTGTCTTGAGTTTTCAGGCTAAGGAGCAGCTTTCATCGGTTCTGGCATACGTCCGTTGATGGTACATGCGTTCTGCTCATCATTCACAGCCTCATCTATAGGGCTTGGCTCCACCACTTTGCAGATCCTGGGGGTGTTTCGTGTAGGCGAGCACTAGCAGCCAGTAACCCGCAAGCGCTAGAAGAAGGCTGATGCAAGTGTCGTGATAACGTTCTGGAAGCACGATGTTGACTGACTCTGATAGCTTCGTCATGCCGCATTGTAGCTGTTTGGGCACACCTCTGATCAGCCTTGACCGTCGAAGGCCCTGACTCAGAGTAGCGTACACGATCGACATCCGGGGTAGCATGCGCTGCCTGGGTCTGTCGTGTTCTTCAATCCCGCTTAAGTACTGTACTCTATCCACGTCTCCCTAGCACCTTCATTAGGCCTTCTCTCTCAGTGCGCATTTCTCAAGGACCTGCCGTCCGCCTTGCCTCGGTATTATCTTCCAGTGCTCCATGCGACGTTCTGTAGGACGAAACGTGGCTCGTATCATTGGCTAAAAGTCGCTTCTAACGGAGTTTCCAGAAAATAAAGCTTGTCGGTGGGAAGATATTAACTGATCGCTAGGACCAGCCTTAAGCCGAGCCTATAAATCCTCGAGGATGGTGTATATGCTCGCATCAGACTGAACGAGTCCGTGGAACCTGGACGCCGGATTTCTGGGGTATAACAGAGGATCGCTGAGTTTTCCTTAGCAAACATCTCCATGTGGTCAATCAGGGCTCTGCACCGACGTACCTGTATCATCGACGCAATCGCTTCCGAGCGTATAAAGTCCGGGACGCGACCCTTGGTAGCTTGACAAGGATACCGCCGCTGTCATTCCACTTTGTAATCCTTTCACGAACTGTCGTTCTCACCCGGCAATTTTTTCCTAGGTCCGGGCCAAGTACCTGCTCTAGGGTTGGAACAAGACTTGAATTTCCAAATCTTCAGGACGGCTCCCTCAATTTCCTCTCACCCAGCGCAAGATTTTCCGAGCAGTTCGACACGTGCTGACCTCCGGTTCCAGGACCTTGCAGGTTACGGAAGTCGGTGCCACAGCTGGACCAGTTCGCGCATGCTCGTAGCATCTCTCCAAAACACCATGCAAAAGTTCTCTTTCGCGCCTGACGGTTCACTCCAAGCATCTTGGGCCGAGCTGTGTGCGACCGTGCTACTTAACCATGCACAGCATCGTAACTCTCCTGCCGAGCCTGTCAACCGACTACCATACAAGTCCGAGGCTTTCCACGAACAATACATGAAGTCTTCTAGGGAACACACAGGGCTTATGACGCTACAAATTCGGCTGCCAACCACTTGAGTTCGATCGGCAAACCCAAGACTTTTCCACTACGAACCAATCATTCACACGATTCCTTTCATCGTCCGCTAAGATGTGCGATTACACGCAAGTGGAGTACCAGTGCGGCCACCTTCGCTACACCGTTAGAGCTTGGTGCACAAAATATCAAGAGACGCACAAGAGGTGCCCTGCCAACGTGGTTGCCATGTAAGGTCACCATTTCCCCGTTCATCAAGTCTTTCTAACATTTCGCAGAGAGTATCGTTTGCACGAGAAGTGCGGTGGGTACCTGAGTATCGAGGCAAAGTCGTTCAAAGCTGACGAAGTTCCCAGGCGACTGCCGAGACACGTCGACAGCCAAAGGTCCAGGAAGATCAAAGGGGTAGCAAACAGCATCGAAATCGGCGTTTTGCTAGGTCTGTAAATCACTCACAGACTGGGATGGATAGACAAAATGGTGGTACAGGCGTTCGGAGCGATTTTATCAGGCAATTTTGAAAAGCGGCTTCCCGCGTAATGTATGATGCTTCAACCACATTCAGGCTGTGTGTGCTGATTCGCTAACGCATGTGAACGCAGGCGATGCAAGCTGCTTCAAGTTGGCGACGGCTACTCGCAGCTCGATCGATCATCTTTTGCCCTGCAGCTGAATCAACCAAGCACAAATACCGAATGTGAGACATCCGATTTTCGATGCCAACAGCACACCGTAAATATGCAGGCGATCTGTTCGTCAACACAATCATAAGCTCTGTCACAAATGACGGCGACATTGCGGTCTCTCTTTGCGCGCAATTCCTGACGGAGCTCAACGCTTTCAAGACAAAAGACACGGCCAGGATCTGATTGGCATCAACTCGCAGCGGTACTTGTACCCATGGTCACACCGTACGGTTGGGAGTTCCACACGTACCTGGTACAAAGTCTTTTCCAGCTCCTGCCACGAGGGATCTACCTCACCCTGGTGCGGATCTGACCAACCGATATTGCGACTCGGAGCTGTTCGATTAGGGAGCATCGCCCAACGAACTGCGTACCCCGCTCGCTTCAAGGCATAGAAGGCCGCCTACTATGTGGCCTCTTCACTATGTTAGATGTCTATGAGCGACACTGTCAACTCTGGCCAAATTGAGGCTTCTAGCCTCGGCCTCGTACAACGTCTGTACTGTCGCACTCTTTATGCCCTTAATTCCGTACTCTCCGAGGAATGGCGCAATCTTGTGTCGTGACCGTCGAATGTTCGGCTTCCGATCTCAAGTCGAGCATTGTGTACTCAAGTTTCGTTGATCGTTCTTTGATATACAATTACCACCATTCTTGATTGAAGCATAGACCGCTCCTGACGGCGAGGAGATTACAAAGCGCAGTCACACAGCGATTTCCCTCAGGGGACGCTATCGATCTCCGCGTCGGCTGCCTGCAGGAGGCAGTACGATGTACTCTAGACTTGAGACATTGCATATATCCGACACGGTGTCGACGGACAGTTGCCGTGATCAGTCTTCACCAAAGCTTCAGTGCCAGACTGTTGTTAAGCATGTGCCTTCGGGCACTTGTGCTAGCGTTCGGAGCTTGAAGGTTGACGTGTAGAAAAGCTTACATACTGTCGGATGGCTCGAGATGTACAACAGTCCACCAACGCATTGAACGTAACACCCCCCATTGTATCAAAGTGCAGGCCGATCTTTCAGTGGAATGACTCTTCGTGTGCAAGAATCGTAGAAGAGTACGTCACTTTACTATGTGGAAGAGCATGGCTAACGGAGCTGCGTGGTCCATCTTCCATCTCATAGTCTACTCGCCTGATCCTAGACAAATTCTTCCTCTATCTTGAACGCATATTCACGGTGAGAAGTCATGCCTCTGCGACACGGTCTGTTCGGCGCTTGCAAGCACAGCTATCATGGGCAATACTACGTGCAAATTTTGAAGACAAGATTGCTTTCCATAACTATGTCGTGATCTGAGTCGAATACAATTGGCTTATCGGTCCCTCAATTCCTGCTACTTTGTGTTGGCACGATCTTTGGTTGGTTCTGTTACACACACGTGGTATACGGCAGAGACAGGGATGTCTTGGGGCCACCCTCCACGCGGAAACATGAGTCAGGTTGCAGTCAAGAAATTCTGTATCTCAATCATGCATTACCAACTACGGACACCGCGTAATGGCACGCTTCGGACATACCAGAATATGTTCTGTCCCTCAGCACTCCGTTCCTGGTACATGCATTCACGTTACTCCACATGATAACATTCTCTTCTAGATGTAGCACATCGCAGTCTTGTTGTACACGAATTCGCGACGCGCTATTGCCCCACATTATAGGAACTTCCTAGCCAAAGCCGCCCTCTTCTTGAATCGTACTCTTACCAATGGCTTCAGAAACAGAATCTGCATCGATGTACACAGTCCTGGTGACAGGTGCTAACAGGTATGTACTCTTTCGAAATCCCCACCCGCCGTGCTCCCATTCCTCCAATCCTCCTCCACTAGCACTCAGAGAAATGCCACTCACTCCCTGACGCCTCGAACGTGTGCTGAACCCAAACTAAACCCAACCAGCGGCCTCGGCCTAGC
Organism: Coniosporium uncinatum; assembly: GCA_033119265.1. Lineage (NCBI taxonomy): Eukaryota > Fungi > Ascomycota > Dothideomycetes > Coniosporium > Coniosporium uncinatum. The sequence goes on from JAWDJW010000045.1 coordinate 5,134, forward strand.
CATCTGCCACCGCCTCATCACCGACTTCCTGCACACCCGTCCGCAAACGCAGACCCTCCGCCTCATCTTCACCACCCGCTCCCTCCGCAAGTCTGCCCAAACGCTCGAGGATCTCGAAGCGCACGTCCGCCATGTCTGCGCCGAAGCGGACAAGAAGCTGCTCGGCGCGTCGATGCTACTCGCGCCAAGGGTGAAGCTGCAGCCTGAGCAGGTGGATCTGTGTCGGCTGGTTGAGGTGAAGAGGTTGGCGCGGAAGTTGGAGCGGGAGGGCGGCAGGATAGATGTGGCGATACTTAATGCGGGGATTGGAGGGTGGGAGGGCGTGAATTGGGAGTTGGCCGTCTGGAAGATTCTTACGGATTGGGTGAATGCGACGACGTGGCCGACTTTCAAAAGGCCGGGTGTTGGGTGGGTGACGAGGCCACAGATAGAGTCAAGTCACGCCCGGAGCGATGAGCAGGCAAATGGGCATGCGGAAGGGAGGAAGAAGGAAGACCAAGAGCAAGAGCCGCCTCTGGGAGAGGTGTTCTGCGCCAACGTCTTTGGACATTACGTACTCACACATGAGTTGGCGCCGTTGCTTTCAGGACGAGGAAACGAGGGCTCGAGAGGGAGGATCGTATGGTTGAGCTCGTTGGAGGCGTATGCGCGAAGCTTGCATATGGAAGACTTGCAGGCCATTGAGAACCGAGAAGCATACGAGTCGTCCAAACGCACCACCGACATCCTTGCAATATCATCCGACTTTGCTTCCACGAGGCCGTGGGTTGACGCTTTCTTGGGTATACGGCACCCGAACCGCCAGGGCAAGCAAGAGACAGACGACACCAAGGGTCATGTTGATGCGACTCCCAAGCAGTATGTGGCCCATCCAGGCATTTGCGCAACCGCCATTATGCCCCTGTCCCCGTTCATACAACTCCTGTTTGTTGCAGGTCTGTATGTTGCGCGCTGGCTCGGCAGCCCCTGGCACACCGTGATGTCGTACTGTGGTGCCCGCGCACCCGTCTGGCTAGCCCTATCTTCACAGACAGAGCTTGATGAACAAGAAGAAAGAGAAGGCAAAGGCAAGTGGGGCAGTGGGACTGATTGGTGGGGTAACGAACTGGTGCTGAGAACGGAGGTGGAGGGCTGGGGCTGGACTGGGCGCGTAGGGGAGAACGTCAGGCCGAAAGGCAGATGGAAGGGCGCGAAAGACTTGACGGATCAGGCGAAGGAGGAGTTTGAGCAGACGGCGAGGGATGTGTGGAAGTATATGGAGGATTTGAGGCGGGAGTGGGATGATCGTCTGGGAGAGGTGATGGATTGAACGGCTACAGGCCGTTGGCTCGACAAACCTGCACCAGACAGAAGCTACTGAGTTGTGTAGCGACGATGGAGAGACAACACAGTTGGGATGCTACGGTCAGAACTCGTACTAGGCACGCAGGAACTCGAAGTCTCGTGATGTCACACCACCACAACCAGTGTCGTCGAAAGATGGGCTGGTATGTGTCGAGGAACCACAGCAAGGATCCCTCTGCAAGGTTGTTCATATCGGGGGAGATGGCAGCCTCGGAATGAAGAAGATGACGTCCCCGGTCCTTCCTTCAGGCCACATCCCGCCGCTCTTGACCATACCTATACCTCCTACCTACATGGGCGATGCGAAAGCGAACGTCGGCTAGACTTGGCAGGCTCGTACTGCTTGCCTGAAGACCTTGATATTTCACGGTTGTACATCAGCAGGGAGCGCGAAAGTGGATTATCTCTAGGTGAGCTGGTAAGGAACGAACAGGCATGCTACAAGAGGAAATGCGAATCAGGTCTTCGTTCCAGAAAAGAATCGCATGTGAAGGAGCCTGGCCCCGTGAAGCGTCCTGTAACCTTGCAACACCCTACCTTGAGCGTTTCCGAGGAACCTCTACGTCATCAAGCAATCTGAGAAACACCGTAAGTCAGACGTGCTTGTTCTCGAGCAGATACCGCGAAATTGAACAATCTCTGTAGGCATATTGTACGTTCCATCATCCACCATTCAGAAGCGTGCGTACCCGAAAGTGCGCAGTAGTCTTGGCGCCAGTCCCATGCTGCAGACTCCGACATGGCCGAGCCGAGAAAGTAGGACGCACCATGGTCACATGTTCTCCAGTCGCTACACGTAACTTTTCGGCACTGAAGTTTGATATCTATCGACCAATCCCACGATATTTCGCCAGTTTCTGAAAAGGGATGCATTCAATCACAGCGACCGACCCCGCAATGACTGGATGGCATCTCTCGAGAGCATGTCTGCTCTGCTGAGCCTGGTGTGACTTGCACGCACACGCACACAATCACATCGCTTCTCTGCAAGCGACGACGTGGGGCACTGACTCTTCACTCGCAGGGAACTGGTCAAGTCTATATGTGCAAACTTTTTTCTCCATTCGTAGTCGCTCTGCAGCGGATGTGCATTGTGCAGTAATTCTACAGCGCCGCGTTTCAACGTTGTGCTTCTCATAATCCATTTTCGTGCGATCGGCGGGCACCAGGCACGAGCAGCAGGGCGTTTACCAGAGGAGGAAAGAGGAGGAAAGGGATGGTGCCGTCGGATCAGCGCGCCCGCATGTGCCCATCACTCGCCCTGACCCAAACGGGCGTCTAACGGCTCGGTCCCCCGGCCACGCTGTTGGCTGGCAGCGCGTCCGGCTCGCTGGGATGGTGGGCGAAACATGAAACAGGCCGGTCTTAGCGACGCAGGGCTCTAGAGCACGTGCCCGTTTAGCACGAGCACCTGGACTGTGCATGTCATGTGCCTTGTCTTGTGACTAGAAGCACATTTGGGATTGGGGTTTCCTGCTTGCTGTCACACCATGTCCTCCGACTTGTTCGCTCCTCGCCTACTTCTCTCTTGTAATGATACCCCGACGACCCGAGCACTGCGCTTGTTGCTTCTACCCTATCCTCGTAGCCCCTTCTGAAGCAATTTCTCACCAAGCGCGTGGATCGGCGCACTGAGCTACTATGGCGAACTATTGAGCCCGTCTGTTGTAGCGACTTTTAGCTTACCATTCCTCACATGATTGACACGGGTGCGCCCGTTGTTCACAGACCGTTTATTCGACCCTACTGCTGCAGGAACAGATCGTCCCAATTATAGACGCGGCAGCAAGCGTCTTCCAACCACACTAACACGATCCTGACCTATTGCTCTTAACATTACATTGTGCGCCACGCGTAAATACTGCTCGATGAGAACACGCGACGAGCATCCGACTCGGTCAGTCTCGGATCTGCCAGTGGCTTGAAAGCCTTTGTGGGAACGCAATATTGAACTTCCGAGCGTGTGCCACTGCTTGTATGTCAACAATGACGTGCAACGGGTTTTCTTTATACTGACTGAATGAACCACCAAGCGCTCTCTTTGTGTTCCTTCCACCAATCGCAAGGCTCACACCTAATCAATGGCCGTCATGGATCATACAACCCCTCGGATATCTAGGCCAACGCCTGTGAGACCAATACCACCCAAGCGAGCGCTTACCACACCAACGAAGACAACTTTCACCTCAGACTGGACCTACGGAATGGCGATCGAAACCAAGTCAGACTATCTCAGAGAACTACTCAATCAGAAGAGGGGCTGGGGCGCGACTTCACCGCGCAGACCCAGCACGTCGGGAGGAACCAACAAGTCTGCACACGATGGCAGATACTCTGCGCTGGAACAAGGCAGACAAACGCCTCCCATGAGCGCAAACAGTGCGACGCGGCCGAAACGGAGTGCTAGCGTCAACAATCACCACCATCCACGATTACCGACACGTGCGTTGACCTCGCGAGAGACGGACGAGCTTATCGACAAGATGTCGAAGGATGCGTTTGACTTGAAGTTGAGGATTACGCTACAGGATGAGCGCATAAAGAAGTTGAATGCGCAATTGGATGAAGCGTTGGAGAAGGCGAAACAGTACGACAGGCTGGAAGAAAAATACGAGCGTGCGAGGGAAGACAAGGAAATGATAGTGAAGCGTGTCAAGTTGTTGGAAGAGACACACAGCAAGCTACGTGGAGACAATGAGGAGTTGAACGAGATCAACGAAGAACTAGTGAAGGAATTGGAACAGAGGGATATCGCAGTCCAAGAGGCGGCAGAAATCATCAACGAGTTGCAAAGTAAAGCGGACACTCTGCAGCTTGCCTCGTCGCAAACTGCGTTGATGAACAGCAATCACGATTCGGACTATTTCAGCGCGGAGCAGGAGTCACCACAGATGAAGCCGCTCAAACTACACAAACCTGTTCCCAACAACATTCTCAACACCCCTGCCAGCACCAGGCCCTCCACATCGGCCACCGTTATCCCAGACTCCGACTACTTTAGTGCTAGCGACGCTTCTCCGTACCCATCACCAAGGACACCTCGCCAGCTGAGCAAGCGAATACAGAACCCTGCGAACAGCGGCAAACCCAGCCGACGTCCTATTCTAATCGCATCGCCCGTTCCACAGCACGCACCACTACGCCACTTCGACTCGCTGGACCCAGTAAACCACTATATTCAGTCCGGGATTACCCAGCCATTGAGCCAAGCGCCTCCAGTCCTTCCTCGTGCTCCTCGTCCCCTCGCTCGTCGCAACAAGACTCCTGCGCCATTGAAATCTTCGACATCGAGACCACTGCGCGACTTGTACCGTGCATCCGCGGATCCAGAGCAGGCACCATTACCACTCAACCATACACCACCGCAGGTTGAAGCCTCCATGTCTCCGGGTCTTCAGCTCGCTAGAGACGCAACGAGGGATACCATAGATGTCCAGGCCGACGCCCTAAGCAAGCAGGGACCGGAGTCCTCATGGCCGCGCTGGCCCACCCGACGAAGCCAAAGCCAAAGTGAGAGCCCGACCGATTCGCTCGATGAAACGGCGGGTAAATTGCCGTCGGAGGTGAGCAGTTTTGCGCCGTGGGGGGAGAAGAGCGTGCATAGGTATCCGCCGTGGCCGCCGAGTTTTGGGCTGAGCCATCGGGATGGAGGCGATGTTTTTGGAGGAGAGGGTTATTTTGGGTTTGAAGAAAGGAAGGGAGGATAGGATGACGTGCGTCGGCATTGGTGATGAGGATCTGGGCTAACTGCTGGGAAAACAAGCGAACAGGTGGGAATTGTGCAAAGGGGCTTCTTTGGCTACCATTCCCATGGATTTGGATCTAAGTTTTTTGCTTTCGATGATACCAGTGCAGCGTTTGGAGTCGACGAGCGAGGCGCAGGGGAAAAAACTGCCCTTGTAGGCAGCGTCAATTTATCGAAGATTTTCTCGCAGAATGTAGCGCCCCGAGATGGTGAACCGGGCGTATTCACGCTCGCCGTTGCAGAGTTCTCCCCGTCTCAATCCAGGATCCAACTGGACCTCCCACTCACATGGCTTGCCGCGCCGTGCTACTGACACACAGATTGTAAGATGGAAAGGCTTGTTACTATTCTGGTGAGATGTGTTAGCTGCTCCCTTCACCTAGAGGGCACTTCTACGCTATAGGACTTGACGGATTAGCCAACCGCTCGCTTATCACGAGCTCCAACCCACTACTTCGTTCACGTAACAGGACGCCTCGCTCCTCTCCTCCAGAGCATCGTTTCCGCCAGATCTCGGCCTGCAAATGTCATCTGCGCCTCCAGCCCTTCCTTCGACCTCGCCTTACTGTTACCCGCAAAGAACACTGTCCTTGACTCGAGAACGCTTCTATCGAGACGTATCTTCAGGTCATCCGCGTGAAGCGAGAGACGGAGTCGCAATCGAAGTGGAACTAGCATGGCCACGATTGTTTCTCAGACGCCGTAGTGTTAGATTCTCGGTCTCGTCGGCAGCTGGCACGCATGCTCAACAGACGCGATACCGCTGCCCTGACTGTTCGCAATGATTTACACGACTATCTCCGTACCTCTCTCGGATAAGCCAGCGTTGCCGTGCGGATGGGTGTGGAAAGCAGGCCGAAACCGGCTTCGACATGCCTCAGGGTGTCCATCTGTCCCGTTCAGCCGGACATCGAGGACCGTTCTTTTCCCGAAAGACGTCTCTTATCCCTGACCTTCGCCTTCGGCCACGGCGCGGTTCGTGACCTCTTGGAGAGCAGACATGCAGGGCGGCAACGGTGAAAGGGCAGAGCCACGTTGCTTTGAGAGACTGTAAGATGGAGAGGCAAGGATCTTGACTTGTTGCATCAAGACGGAGCTGCCCGTCCCGCGACCGATCGGGCATGCATCACGGTACTTCAGTGCACTTAAGGAAGTTCCCGTACAAAGTTGGCTTCGCGGACGTGCGGTGCGAAGAGAAGGTGGACAACGCTGTTGGAATGTTTTGGGAAGCCATCCAAGAAAAACGGTAGTCATATACGCCACAAAGAACATTATTTCCTAGTAGTGTGAAACGAGTGTAGATATAGAACGAGGATTCATAGATATAACCTCTCAAGACACCATCCAGACCTATGTCCGCCTCGACCGAGCGAGAGCGCGACGCGGACAGTGTAAGATAGCGGGCAAGACCTGTCAAAGAGCTACATGTCAAAGAGCTTTTCTTGGTTATCATACTGAGACGAGACTTTCTTCTCATCCAAGAGACTCTGAGTGGACGTCGACAATCGGCTCAAACTATTTTCAGAGTACTATCCAGGCCATCGTACGATCAAGCCTACACCGCGAGTAGAGCCAGTTTCGGGGTCAGATTGCTCTAGAAGCTAGCTAAGAGGAAAACCATAATCCTATACCTCACTTGTAAGGAGGCTTCTTTCTCCGAGGAAAGAGTAATCACGCAGTACAAATAACAGTGGACGACTGGCTCCAGCTACTTCAAAACTACTATATAGGTCTTTGTACGGCTTGATAGAGCGAAGGTGGTACGCGAAAAGGGTGAGACAAGGGCACCGGAACGTCTCGAAATGCTGCCTAGTAGGGAGCCATTATTGCGAACACGGCGGTTAGAGGAAGCCTCTTGTCGACAGTGGTACCGTGCAAGCAGTGCGAAGTAATATGGACAGCACGCTGCGTCTGCTTCGAAAAGCTGTCTAGCATGCTGCTGTACATCTTTAACCTCGACGCGAAGACGGCGTTCTTCTTGTGGAATTGATCTTGCCATGCGGTGCGAAACACGCGAATCGCAGGCTCGAGATGCTTTGGGAAACTCTATAGAGCTTCAGATTGTTCCAAAGTTTACGCTGGACTGCTCAAGACTACTTCCTGTTTTACAACGTCACTAGCTCTTGTATCTTAGCCACCCATTTCGCATTCTCCTTCTTCCAAGCCTCATTCTTCGCCTCCACCAAGTTCCCACCGCCAACAAATATCTCGCTCAGTGGGAAAAACCCAGCAAAGTCCCAACCCAGCACCGCAACGATCTCCGTGCCTCGAACCATGATGTTGCGACCATTTAGATCTCCGTGGCACAAAACAAACGGCTCGTCCACAGCGTAAGAGTTCTTGTCCGCAGCCACCGCCTTCTTCTCGCTCGTCAGCTCTTCGATGCGCTGCTTCGGAACCGCCTTTCCGGAACGCCGCCGCTCATATCCCATGACCTCGTAGTAGTAGATCTCCCTGTCGTAGCACGCCAACACGTACTCCCTCGTCGTCTGGAATGGCCCGATCGGGTAGCAAACTTGGTGATGCAAGGCCCATCCTCCGTTCGGAAGCCTGCTGCCTCCCATCGTTTCGGCAAGGCGGTGCTCCTTGTCCAGCCCGCCGATGCCGTCGCCGCGCATGCTGCCCATCCAGGTCACCAGTTCAGCGAGCTTTGAGACCATCTTCTCTTTCTGGCCCTCGCTGTACTTGCGCCAGGCTACGGAGAGGGGCTCGCCCTTGACGTACTGCATGGCGATGAACGGCGGTCCCTGCGAGTCGACATGCTCTTTGTAGTGGTAGACTTGTGGGACGGGAATGGCGGAAGAGTTTTGAGTGATAAAGCTCATGAAGGCGACCTCATTGCGGACTTGGTACGCTGGCAAGCCGACGCGCTTGAATTCGCGAAGGACGAATCTGATGCCGATATGTCGAAGAGGGCCGGACAGAGTGACCGCGTAGACGTTGCTGTTCCCGTTCTCCGCGACCTTCTCGACCCGGATCACGTGGGGTTCTAGAGTGAAAGCGTGAGTGTAGCGGCGAAGGCTTATGAGCTTGTTGCGTACGGAGCGGTGGAGGTTGCCATAGGAGGGAGAGTCGATGAGCTCGGCCGTACCGAGCTCTTTGATTGTCTGCTGGGCTTGGTGGAGGATCGTCGTTGGAACGATGCTGGCGGACCTGACGGCTGTAAGTCTCTGGGCTCATAACGGAGTCGTTGAGGTGGATGCACGGTGAAAGTGAGAACTGACCCAGCATCTTCAATCGTGGCGGTAGACATATCTGATATCGTTCAGCTTCTTGCTATGTGTGGCTTGATAGTGTGGACGAGTAGAGAAGTCGAGGCTCGATTGAAGTTGAGTCGAAGTCATAGTGAAAGTGTTTGAACGTAAGAAGGCTATGAGGAGTGTGTGATGTTACCCTAAGATTACGCGGTTATTAACGTTAAAATACCGGTAGCAGCAAACAGCTGCTCTAGTCAAACAAACAGTGGAGAATTCCATAAACAGAAGAGCGAGCGATAGCTGCCAACGTGATTTTTGATATTTCTCCATAGACCAGGGTCCGTGAATTGCGGAAATGGTACATATCGGTATGAGCCTGATCCAATATACTGTTCAACGCTCTTCCAGGGGCTCAAGATGTGACTTACGAGCGCACGATCACCCATAAGCTCAACTACAAGGGAATTGCTTCGAAGCATTGCTTTGTACCCGAGCACTGCAATATGGCCGAAAGCTCATTCATGTCTATGCATTTGAACATTATCGGCCCAAGACATAATCTCTTAGGAGACTATCTCTGCCTGCTCTGAGAGGCGCGACAGGATCGCTATCCCCTTGACGGTCGGTGCTGCAGAGGAGCACGCACCGACACAGCCTGTCTGATGGTTAGGTCCAGCTATCATCCCAATCGTACCCACGGGTTTCAATAGTGACAGCAATAGCATCAACTCTTGCCAGGCATCGCTCACGAGCGTTACAAGCGCGTGAGGCTTTTGGGGTTGCGGCGAGCGTTGTTCCAGGTGTTGCGGAAAATCTTGGCCGACGTCGACGCGTCTGTCACGCGTCTCGGCCCGACCCTTTCCACATGCACTTCAAAAGAAGCAATATCCCCGGCCTGCATGAAAGCTGCCATTGGTGTCCGCTGTCTCTGTTGTGCATGTGTCAGACACCCCTGATGGTTATGTTGAAGCTGCAGATATCGGCTACACCCACTCAGGTCGATTTTCTGCTTCAGTTAGCAATGCGATCCGAATGCCCTGCAATGTTAAAACGATCATGGACCTGCAGATCTTTCCCTTCCGCACTACGAAGAGCTTGAGACATCTCACACACGTCAGGAAGCCTGAAGTTGGGAGCGGGAACCATAGTATGACCGGATGGCCGTGGTAACATGGCTTCATGAAGCTTTTCTATCACTATCGTTAACCGACATCAAGACCTCTCCCTCCCCCACCCGTCGAGATGAACGAGATCCATCTCCGGCACGCAACCGCGTCGCATGCACCAAGACCACCACCGACATATATTGCTCGATGCACGCACGAAGCAATGCAAAGCCCGACGGACAAGACTTCACCAGCGAAATCGATAGAAAGCCCAATGATCCTCCGCCGCCACATGTCAGTACATGGCAAGTAGCTGATAGCAAGATCTTCTGAGCCTCGCCTGAAATCTCCGCCACCAATCGAGCGAATTGTGGTCTCCACGAGAGGCAGACGCTTCTCAAAACAAGCGAGTCGGAATGTCGAGGCAGTAGCAACTACTGCTGCCTGTCGTGGGCAAACAGCCGTCAATATGAGCAAGTTTGGTCCCACATGCTGCTCATCGTA
>JAWDJW010000046.1:0-15016 GCA_033119265.1 Coniosporium uncinatum
GCTCGCGTCTTGTCTTCTCCTTCATCCCCGCATTACCCTTCATCATCAACACTTGGGTGTCCGGAGATATCAGTGCGGCAGTCCTTGGTGTTACCACATGGCGATGGGGTGTGGGCATGTGGTGCATCATCTATACGGTCTGCGCACTCCCACTGATGATTGCACTGTACATCCCGCACCGTCGCGCTAAAAGGGCAGGAGCTCTAGCCAACTTCCAGACGCCGTATCAACGATACGGCCCTGCAAAGCTGATGGTCGCTCTCTTCTGGCAGCTCGATATCATTGGCATTATCCTGCTCATCGCAGTCTTCGCCCTCATCCTCGTGCCTTTCACCATCGCTGGCGGTGTGTCACAGCAATGGGGTACTGCAAAGGTCATCGCACCGCTTGTTATTGGCATTCTCTGCATCCCAGTATGGATCTTTTGGGAGCGGACTTGCAAGCACCCAATGGTACCCTTCCACCTGCTCAAGGACCGAGCCGTCTGGGGAGCTCTCGGTATCGCCTGGATGCTAAACTTCGCCTGGACCCTGCAAGGAGACTTTCTCTACACCGTACTCACCGTCGCCTTCAATGAGTCCATCCTCAGCGCCACTCGCATCTCCTCCCTCTACAGTTTCTGCTCCGTCATCACCGGCACCATCCTCGGCTTCATCGTGCTCAAAGTCCGCTACCTCAAACCCTTCATCGTCTTCGGCACCTGCCTCTTCCTCGTCGCCTTTGGCCTGCTCATCCACTTCCGCGGCGGCGTCGGCGGCTCCTCCCACTCCGGCATCATCGGCGCCCAAGTCCTCCTTGGTATCGCGGGCGGCATGTTCCCCTACCCGGCACAGGCGTCCATCCAGGCGGCGACCAAGCACGAACACGTCGCCGTCATCACGGGCTTGTACCTCGCTACCTACAACATCGGCTCCGCGTTCGGCAACGCCGTCTCGGGCGCCATATGGACCCAAACCCTTGTCTCCACCCTGCAGCGCAACTTGCCCGCTCCGGGCAACGACGCCGCCACCGCGGCCGCGATATACGCCTCCCCCTTCGATTTTACCGGTCCAAATCCCGTGGGCTCGCCGATCAGGACGGCGATTATTGATAGCTATCGGTATACGCAGCGGTTGCTGTGTATCACGGGCATTTGTCTCTGCGTGCCGCTCATTTGCTTCGCACTCGTGCTGCGGAATCCGAAGTTGGGCAGGGAGCAGAGCTTGCCTGATGCGGAGGAGACGGGGCATGGGAAGGGGGAAAAGACTGCCAAGGAGAAGAAGCCTTGGTGGCAAATCTTTTAGACGTTTGTCGATAGATGTAGGAATCTGGAGCTCTGCTTGGCTTGCTTCACTATATAAAGATCTCTACAGAAGATGATGATTTAGCTGGGAAAGATGTACGTATGAGATTTGTAATGTGGTGGAGAGCTGGCCGGATGTGGACGAACTTCATGATGTTGTTGCAGCACTACCACACCCTGTTCATTGTATACTAGATGCACATACCCGTTCATTGTAGCACGGTTCCGTGGTAGAACTGATGTTGCACATGACTAACAACTACCTTACTGTCTGCCCTTGATTTGGTCCAGCTGGTGTATACCAGTGTCAGACCATATTCAATCTCTTGTAGCGAGGTTACTCTGCACAATCCACTACAAAGTTTTGTAGAACTTGGATGTTGCTTCTGTCTTTTTTTGTTCTCTCGTCGCAGAGAAAGAGGTAGGTTTCCGGACACAGATGCGTCACCTGCAACACGCAAACTTTTACAAATTTCCGACCGCGTTCAGTCCGCGTGACCTTTGCGTTCATGTACGTATACGTTACGCTGTTGAACACGCTCAAAGGTCAATGGTCAAAGTAGCAACGCGAGCAAACTCTCACTGTACCTCTCAAGCGCGCCGATGAAGCTATACGGCAAACCCAGTCCATCGCGGACTCGGTTCTCACGGCACCTTGCGTGTAAAAGAGCGGCGGAGGAGTAGAGGGAGAAAAGGTGAGGTAAGCATGCAAGGACTCGTGGATCCGGATGTAGCTACACTACTCAAGGTGGAACACACGGTCGAGACGCAGACGGCGCGAGGAGTCCGCGAGCGCCGTCGATGGGGTACGGTGTCATGCTAAACGATACCGCGGAAAAGCACCACGGGATCGAGCAGGCTGTAGAGGTACTGAGCCGCCACAACACGGGTCTATAGGCAGTTCGACAGGTTTTGGTGAGCGCAGAGCCGGCCAACATATTGTGCGTGTGGCGTTCGCTGCCGAAGACGGACGTGCGTACGGAAATGGCTGTCGATACGGATGCTGACGACGTTCATGTGAGGCAAGAAAGAGTTCAACTGTGTTGATACAGCCCTGGAGAAGGTCGCTGAAAGATAGAGAATGACTTGAACGCACTTTTTGAAGGTCAGCGTTGATTGCATGGTTGCGCTTCCACGGTATGGACAGTGGCTCGCTACAGCTATCGAACCAATCCATCACCGTCACTCCACGTCGAAGGCCGAGTTGTGTACGACCCTTCCTTGAAAGTGCTCCGTGAGCACCACAAAGAAAACAGCTGACGAGAGGCGAGCCTGTGGAAAGACCTTTTGGTGAACGAGCTAGGACAAAGGGAAGCAGGTCAGCAACGCCAGAGAGTAAGTCGAAATCTTGATTGCTGATTTGACATTACCAGATACACGCATACCTATCAAATATCCTCCACATCAAAACGCTTTTTCCATTCCAGGAGCTTTCCCACACCATCAGGCAGCCTAAACCCAGCTGCGTCAATGCATCACATAGTCTCCCATCTACTCCTCTACTCTTCCTCCTCCTCCTTCTTCCCGCCAGCCCCACCAAGCACACCCCCCAACAGTCCACCAACACCCTTGCCGACACCACCGACGGTACTTCCGAGCCCGCCCACTACGTCCCCTTTCCCCAATTTGCCGACACCATCCCCAAGTCCACCAGTAATCCCCCCAACTGCGTCGCTCGCGCCTTTGCCAACACCTGAGACAACGCCGCCGGCAGGACCTCCTACCTAGACAAACAAAATCCGTCAGTCTTGCTCAAAAGAGGGGAACTCTTGCTTTACGCCCGAAGCAGAGAAAGGAGCAGAGGGAGTTCAATATACCGTGTCACCCACACTTCCTACCGCACCACCAACGGTATCACCAAGACCTTTACCTGCACCCGACACCGTCTGTCCGACACCACCAGTAGCACCGCCAACGGTCCCAATGACGTCGCCCCTGCCAGCAGCGCTCGTGGTATCAGAGACGGTGTTCTTGAGCCCCTTTGTCGTGTTTCCAGCAGTCTTATTCACGTTGCCCAACGCGCCTGTCGCGGTCTTGCCAACGCCATCCGTAATCTTCTTGACGGGCTTGCCAACGCCAGCGGGCGCCTGATCAAGACCTTTGCCCAAAGTCCCTGTCACTGCGTTAACACCCGAAGACGCCCCGCCGGTGACGGTGCCGGTCACAGAGTCCAGCCCGCCGGTCACGCCCCCGACGCCCTTGTTCACGGTGCCGGTGACCGGCTTCGTGGCGCCGCCGACCGTGTCTTGCACCTTGCCTACGGTGCCCTTGGGTGCGGCTTTCTTGGTAGGAGTAGGCTTGCTAGCGCCCGCGGCGACGGGGGTAGGCTTCGAGCCATCTGGGTTCGCGGCAGCAGCCGGCTTCTTCGCGGGCGTCGCAGCACCACCAGTCGCTGCCGGCGCCTTCTTGACGGGTGTAGGCTTGCTTGCTGGGGCCGCAGCATCCCCGACCTTCTTCGTACTGGCTGGTGGCAGGGGTTTCTTCGTGCCGAGCGCTGTCCTGGCGGGCTTGTCGCCTGCTGCTGCTGGTGTACCCGTGGAAGCGCCGGCTGCGCCCTGAGCAGGCTTCTTCAGCGGAGCTGCTGCCTTCTTGACGGGCGCGGTCGCGTCAGCGCCACTATCTTCTGCGCCTGCCGTCGCTTGCTTTGCGGGCGTCTTCCGGACCGGGAGCGGCTTTTGGGTACCGAGGGGTGTGCGTGTTTTAGCAGCGCCTGTAGTTGACTTTGCTGCCGAAGCTGGCGCCTTTGCCGCTCCGGAGGCGGCTGAGGTCGCAGTCTTCGCGGGCGTGGAAGCAGCGGAGGGAGTAGCCTTCTTCGTGGCTGAACCCGCGGCTGGAGCAGCGGGCTTCTTCACGGGTGTCTTTGCTGGCGTTGCTTTCTTTACGGCGCCAGTAGCACCGCCTGCCGTCTTTTGAGCATCTCCTGCGCCCTTGTTTGCAACGGCGGATATGCTGTCAACGCCGGCTTCATCATTTCAATTAGCCGTGAAGCTCTGGTTCTAGAGGGAAGTTGATAGCTTACCAGTGAGAGCGTCGCTTTGTTGCTTGAGTGAGTCCATTGTGGGGATAGTGACGAGGGGGGGTAAAAGAAGCGAGATTGCAAGCAGTGTTTGGAAGCAATCAATGTGAGATGAATAGAGGTAAAGGGGATAAGAGGAGAGGGAGTCGGACAGAGTAGCATCCAACTCCTGGAGCTGGTAAGACGCGCGGGTGTCGAGCTCCAGCCACCGTCCGACGTCATTGCTCCGTGCCGCACGTTGAGCCTGGATTCCTTGGAAAGGCATGACAGCATGTGATCATGAGGTATGTCCAACACGTAGACAATGCATCAAATTGAGAACCACTCTTCTACTACTACAGCGTCGTTTCTGTAACATTTTAGGCTGTCGCATCATCTATATGTTATCGATAGTTGGATTCTGAATCTGCACGACTTTGTCACGTGACTCTAATCTCTTCGTAGTGTCTCATCGCTCTGAGTGATACGATCAAGAGACCAATGCCTAGTGACAGAATGCCGGTTGGATGACAACGGTTTCCATTAAAGAATTGCGCTGTGCACCCAACTTGAAATCGTGTTTTCCGGTATAACATCATACAATCTACGATTCCTGCGAAGCTACAAAGACAGCGTTTGTATAGCCACTAGGGATATCAAGTTACGTACGGTGTATCTACGGTCTATCCTACACAACCAAGAAGAAACACTAGACGCTGGATTGGGGAAAAAGGCACATGCCATCATAAGATTGCAGGTATTACAACAATGTCGCCCACAGAACACGTGTCTAAAATCCTTCGTGAACGATTAACAGTTGCGCTGAGATGTGTCCTTTCAAAAACTAGGATCATGGTCCTTCAGGCGCCGGTGTAGTAACGGCCACCACCGAGGACACCCCTGAGCTCGGCATACTCGTCGGATAACAGTTCCACTCGTGATCAGACCACGAACCCGTTGGCCACCCCCCAAAAGGCCAGTTCCAAGACCCCGACCACGAACGATCTCCATACCATGGCCAACTGCCGTAATCGCAGGGCCAACCTTGGGAGGACCAGGACGCGGCGGACCAGGAGTCGCTCGGCCATGGCCGCGAGTAAGTCGTTAGATAGACGAAGGGAGTTGTTGAGAGACCAGAGGAAGTTTGGGATGGACTGGATATCGTGGATGAGGCTGGCGATGAGCGGGGATTGCTGTAGGTAGAGAGCGTACTGGAGGCCGACGATGAGGTTGCAGATGACGGTGTTGAACCGCTCGGACTGCTCCCTGGCAAGAGAGATGAGGAAGCTGGGACGGGAGAGGCGACTGATGAAGACAGTGCTGTCGAAGACGGTACGCTTGATGAAGATAATACGGTCGAAAAAGGTATGCTAGACGAGGTAAATACACTCGAAGAAATCACGCTCGACAAGGACGGCAAAATTGACGAAGACATCAGGGTGCTGCTGCTGGTCACTACGCTGCTGGACAGCGTCGAGGATATTCTGACTGATGATGATACTAGCTGCGAAGAAGAGACAGGCGTGCTGCTGGTAAGAGTCATGCTGCTGCTGAGTACCGCACTACTAGATAAAGCGGATGAATCCTGGGTCGAAGAGCCAGCTAGCGAAGATGACACAGTCGATGACATCAAGACAGATGAAGGAGATGCCGGCTGCGAAGAAGATGCAGGGATGCTGCTGCTAGACACGCCGCTGCTCGATGGTGCTGCCGATGTGCTGGACGGAGCCGGCCGTGTCGATGGACTCTGCACGGAGCTCGAGCCGATCGTCGATGATGCAACAATGCTGCTGGAAGACAACACCGAGGAAGACTGCACGGAAGTAGATGACGGCAGCAGCGGAGGGCTCGAGAAGAATGACGACAAAGCGGTAAAGCTGACACCGTTCGAAGTCAGAACAGACGGCGAAGAGCTCACTCCTAGAGACGAAGTCGTAGCAACAGAGGAAGGTGCCGAGCTGCGCCACGTAGTCGACATACACGACCATGAATAATCGTTCCATCCCTCTGAAGGCCACGAGCCTGGCCATGGCCACGATCCGCTCCACGAATGAGCGCCATACCAAGGCCAAGAATGGTCGTCGCAAGGCCAGCTTATGGACATTGATGCCGTACCTGGACTTGATGAAGAGAGGACCGCTGAAGAGCTTGGGCTTGGTGAAGCTGTCATTGGCGATGAGAATCTGGAGCTTGTTGATGGTATCCCTGCAATGGAGGAGCTCAACGTTGTCAAACTCAGGGCTGTCGAGGAGCCCAGCAAGGTGGAGGAACTCGGCGTTGCGGAGAGACTGAAGATAGTCGAGGAACTCAATGCTGTCAAAGAACTCATGACTGTCAAGGAACTCAAGGCTGCCGAGGGACTCAGGCTCGTCGAGGAGCTGAAGACTACCGAGGAGCTCAAAACTACCGAAGAGCTCACTTCCAACGAAGACAGGCTTGGGATCCTGCTCGACAGTCCTGAAAGAGACTGTAAAAGCGAGGAGCTGAGCGACGGTAACAACAACCACGACGACGACAGTCTTGGTAAAGTGCTCGAAAGAAGAGACGAGCTCGGTGATACAGTGACGCTGGCCGAAGGGCTCGACGGACGGGACGAGCTCGGAGAAAGAGACAAGCTTCGAGATAAAGGTAGGCTAGACGACACCACCGAAGACGATACGCTTGGCGAAAGACTAGATGAGAGACTCGACAGAAGAGTCGAGCTCGATGTTGGAGCTGGGCTGGACCCAATCGAAGAAGATGGTTGGCTTGACGAAGTGCTTGCCATAGAGCTAGACGGACGGATCGAGCTCGATGCTGGGACCGAACTAGACACTCCCAAAGAAGAAAACGGGGCAGACGAAGAAGCCCCGTGAGAGGAAGACGGGCTCGGAGAAGGCACTACAGGCACGGAAGTGCTGCTAGGCATTGAAGAGCTTATCCTCGGCGAAGAAGTCAAAAACGTCGACGAGGCCGTCATGGGTAAGGAGGTCAACGACGACCGAGCGATCAAACTCGTAGGCATCGAGCTACTCCAGGTACTTGGCATGCAGGACCACGAGTAGTCACTCCATCCGTACTCTGTCGGCCACGAGCCATACCAGGGCCAAGATCCTGACCAGGAATGTGGTCCGTACCATGGCCATGATTTGTCCTCACACGGCCAGCTGTTGGACACGGATGACCTCGCCGATGTTCGCAAGGGTGTTAGGCTAGGGCTGCTCGTGATGAAGCTGCTGCCTATAGAGGATGGTGAAGGACTCGAGACAGGGCTTGATGGTTGAGGTGAAGTTGACGGACTTTGGCTTAGGCTAGGACTGGAACGTGGCGCTGATGATGGTACAGATGATGGGGCAGACGAAAGTAAGGACGAAGAGATCACTGAGGCAGCCGCTTGCGAAGAGGACGGACTTGGATTGGCTCTCGGTGCAGATGACGGTACCGAAGAAGGTGCGGACGACGGTGCTGACGATGGTGCTGACGATGGTGCTGACGCGAGAGCCACTGGTGAAGAAGACGTGCTGGAACTTGGCCTAGATGTAGATGACGGTACAAACGAGGCCAAAGACGAGGAAGATGGACTGGGACTGGCTCCTGGTACAGATGACGGTATCGACGATATTGCAGGCGAAGGTGAAGATAATACCTGCGAAGAGGATGGACTCGGCCGTGGAGCGGAGGAGGACGTGGAAAACGGGACAGCAGGCGAGGATGCTGGAGAAGAGATGATTGGACGGGTGATCGACGAAGGACTCGGTGCCTGCGAGGGGCTACTAGAGGCTGGCGCAGACGAAAATGGCAGAGGCGCAGAGCTTGGTAGCGAAGATGACGGCAAGGGTGCAGAGCTCGGCAGAGACGAAGACCGCAAAGGCGCAGAGCTTTGAGACGACGACTGTGGTAAAGAGGAGATTTGGGACGATGTTGTGTTCCGGATGACACTTGAAGTACTAGAGAGAGTCGTGCTGCTTGAGGGAACCAGCAGCGGAGATGAGCTTAGCAGGGAGCTAATAACCCTACTCGATAACGGCAAGTCACTGCTATACGCCGGAGATGACGAAGACCAAGGTGCAGAGCTCGGCAAGTATAGCTGTGACGAAGACGCAACTCCGGAACTTACGGAGCTCTGAAGAGCACTCGGCGGAACACTAGACGGAGTCCTACTGCTTGACGGATTCACCACCGAAGAAGGGCCTGGCAAAGAGCTCGAACTCACACTGGACGACGGCATAGCGCTGCTGTACACCAGAGAAGACGCAGGCAGGCTCAAACTCGAAAGAGCCGTCGTGCTAACGACCAAGCTCGGCATGACAGTCGCTGAGGATCCCCAGTCACCGCTCGTATACCGATACGACCACGGCCAGCTGTAATCATAAGGCCACGACCCCGACCACGATTGCGGGTTCCCATAAAGCCACGAATAAGGCCATGACATGGGCCATGACATTGGCGGTTGCTGCAGACATTCTGGTTTTGTATCGTTCGCGGTTACATTGAGGTAGCCACACATTGGTGCGATGATGCCCTCGAATGCTGTGAAACGTTAGCATTAGTGATCGAAGCATCTTGTCGAAGCAGAACTTTGGTACGGGTTGAGAGTTACCTTTCACATCAGCCTCTATGCAGGTGGAATTATTTGTCAAACAAGGAGAAAGCAAGTCGATGATGAATTGCGTCCTCTGAACGCAGTGGCATGTAAGATCGTCGAACGGACACCCATCCTGCATCAGCGCGCCAACCTGGCATGCTCTAGCGCACTCAGGCACCTGGGCAACAAGTCCGAACGTACTTAAACAGTTATAAGACGCATTTTGATAAGCCTGTGCAGCCAACGGCGCGATGATAGCAGACTGCCAGCCAGGCTGGGAAGTCGTATTGACGAAGGTGAAGCCACACTGGCAGATCGAGGAAGCATTTGCAGCTGCAGGTAAGAAGTTGACTCCAATGACGGTAGGAGGAGTGTTCTCTGCGATACACTGCTGCAGGCAGTCGTCGAGGCTGGATGCACCGTAGATAGTCCCGACCGATCTCCGAGCGAGTGAGTTAGTAGAGGGAGCTTCTACAGCTTTCTCATGCCTGTCCCTGGCGGCCAGGCGAGCAAGGTTCGGTTGCGCGTCAGGAGTACCGTCAGCGTTGTTGTCGTATACAAAGTAAGTATCGCAAGCCGCCACATATCCGAACGCTGTAGGCGCAGCTCCATTATTGCCACAGTTCACGCCGATAAGGTTCGCGGTGGGCGTGCCCGGTGATCCGCAAGTCGTCGAAGAAGGTACAAGAGGCACTGAAGAGCTTGTCGTGTGAGGGGAGCAAACAGAAGCTATTGCCGCAGCAGTCTTGCTTGACTCTGCGCTCGCGTCGACGCTTGTTCCCCAGTTATGGTTCCAGTCGGATCCCCATGAGCCCCAACCATCCCCATTAGACCAAGCTGGAGCAGGTGTCTCGCTCGACACAAGGCTTGGAGGCTTGGCAGCGCTCGATATCAGACTCAGAGGCCGGGTCATCGATGTCGCGGTCGTGCATTGCTGTAGATTGCTCGGACAGCGCGTGACCGTCGGGGTAACCGTCACCACCCGCCTACAAGATCCTACATCTTGTCAATTTAAACGCGCTCCATCTCACGTTGGTACACCAACTCCTAGAAACCAAAGGGTGCGCTCACCATGACTCTGCCCTTCCACAACCGCCGCAACCAACAGAGCAAGGACCGCACACGGTAACATCATCGCGCTTCTCAATCAACTACCTGAAACAAACGGACGATCGTCAGGTAGTTCCCAACCTAGGCAACGAGAGACCTGTATCCGTTGGAAAGACTTGGCCAGCCCCCAGGAGACATATAAGACGCGCGATGCGCGTTTTTCTTCATTCCTTATGCCGCCAAGCTCGTGGCAATGGACAATCGCGGTCAAAACAAATGCGACATTCTTAGCAACGCTAGCTCATCTCATCGGACACACTGAATGCTCAAAGGGGAAGTATAAGCGGAGTAGAAGTTGGCAAGGAATGGATGTGCTACTCTTAGGACGGGCCTCGTCCCTTCGATTGAGATGGTGGCCGGACATTGCACATTGGCTAGAGTGGAGTGACTTACGGGCGCAGTGACTGATATTAAGAAAAGATAGACTAACTGCATGTTGAGAGTAAGGATATCGTGATAGAAACTTACTGTCATGGATCGATGAGGTAGCAATCGCCTTCTCAGACGTCGCGCTGGCCGCAAGAAGGGTGGGGGCACGACAGCATCGAGCGACAAGTACGGACGTCTTGAATCGACACATATCAGTCTCCTCTGTCAACAGGCTACTCGTCGTCCTCGCGCGAGGGACAATGGTGTTTGTGCGCGCGGAAAGTGAGGATGACCTTGGTATATAGCTGGAATTACGGGCGAACATCGGCGTTATATAATTATCACGTGCTAAAGGTCACCACTAAGGTTTCAGGAATATCAACTTTAGCGTCACAGCTTAGATACAAAAGCTGTATGGATGTGCAACAGATAAGACATCATAAATGTTTTACTTGCGACTGGCCGCAAAGCGCGCACAGAACTATTCATCTATAGCTTCCATGAATGCTGATACGCTGCAGCACACCTTTGCTCAATCCGCCGCCAACTCCACCCCATCCTAATGATCACACTCCTTCCTCATCGTGCATGTCACAACCTCAACAGACTGACAATCCTTCGCAAACCCCCACCAAACCAGCAGACCACTACCCACTACCCACTCCACAAAAGTCATTCCTTCCATCCATCTCCTACAGAAGAACGGCCGTCTCGATGGCGGTAGCCACCCCTATAATCCCTTCTCAGCAAGTCGGGCATATATGCGACGCGAAAGCCGCACACTGACAAAGTCCACAAGAAGGCGCGAAACTCCGACGCCCACGGCATACCACGGCGCCTCAGAGGGTGCTGTATATCGAGCTGAATGCAGCACGACGGATGAGCCAGGCTCGCTTCGATCCTGCTGCGTGCCACGGACCACGCGCAACGTAGATGACAGAGATTCGGTCGAATTGCACCAAGCGATATCACGCGTTGTGATTGAGGATAGCGCGGGTGGCAGTGCTGAAGAAGGCGATCGCATGAACGGACGAAGGACAGAGCGTGAACAGGACGATGCCGGTGCCGATGAAAGTCGCAAAGGATGCTGCGGTGTGGAGACGAATGTGCCGCCTGTTTTGAGGGGCCATGAGGCGATAGTCCCGCCACTGGCTTTCAGGATGTAGGTGAACCTGCTGAGTATTGGTAACACTGATAAGCTGCTGGGAGCGATGGTAAATTGATGCAGCGGCGCCATTGTGGCTACCCGGTGCTTAGCCTGGAGTGAAAGCCAAGTTCGTAGTTGGAAACTTGGAGTCTCTGGTGCAGAAGTTAGTGGTGCGCAGAAGGACGTGAAGGTGACCGGCCCATTGTCACACCCGGCAATGTAGTGACTAGTATCTTGAAGATCATGGTCTAAACAATCACCACTTCATCCAGGAACTGTTGACGATAGCTGTGAAAGTAGCGAGGAATCTCAATCAGAACCCAGAGATCGAAGCCAGAAGCTGCGTTGTCGTGACATGGAATCACTTGTTGATAGTTCCATGGTTGGAATCGGCGCTACCTTGCCGCGAGGTGGCGAACCGGATCATTCAAACTGATTTCGTCAGCCTGCGTGTCCTCAAGCTTGAAGGATATGTCAACAACATAGCAAGGAAGTTCACTCTGATTAGTAACAGCGAGCCTGGAGTTTCCGTTCTTCCAAGATATCCGAGAATGTCGACGTTAGCTCCCGTGATCAACGCACTTGAATTTCTGCCTCAGCTCATACAGCCGAAGCCAGATATGATCTCGACGTCGCCAACATAGCTGGTAAAGCTCGCTTCAAAGAGCGGCACACATAGGCAGAATGTAATGCTGGTCAATAGTAGGACTACAATGAGTGCTAGACTGTGTTCGAAGTCGTGCTTGAGTCGTTCCGCGGGTGCCGAGGAAAGGCTGATAAGTGACTCGGGAGCAGGAAAGGGACTGTAGTACTCGTTTTGGCGACCATGGATGTTTTGCCGACCGGAAGCAGTTCATAGCTATAGCCGTTCCTACTTGTCGTATCATGGACTCGAGTCAGACGGAGAGAAGAAAGAGCCTTGGTGACAAAGCCTTGGTGACACAGAAGGTGTCAGGCAGTCGTCAGAGATAAGTGTGTGGAAAGTGATACTCGAATGCAGATGGTATTGGAAAGATTCTTGACCATGGCAATTGTTCAAGCAGCAATTTCTTATCCTGATAAGTTGTTCATAGTCTTCACATGCGAGGCACCTACCGCCATCGACGACATCGAACGATTGCTGGGCGTGGTTGTTAAGTCGTTAGAATGCGCTGGGATGAAATGAGCTAGTATTGCGAGCGGAAGTAAACAGAAGAGGACTCTTGAGGGTGTTCTGCCTTTGTAGCGAGCCTCCCGAATGTAACTAACGCGGAAGAAGTGGTATGCTGATACGAGTGACTGCCCCCAAAGAATGTTAGTGAGCCGCTAAGTAACGCAAACAAACTCGAGGAGTAAGTCGATCCCTATCCACCTGCAGACGGGCGTATATCTCTTCATACGAGCCGTGTCCTTCCCGGCTCTTGTAGCACTTTTCAGCCCACGGGACATGGACACCTGCTGTGGTCGCGCTCTTGCACCATAGGCAACCTTGCGGCATATTTGAACAAGGCTCCCAATAGCTGACCAGGGGTCGAAGATCAATCATCAGAGATCAATACATCGTATCCTACCTAAGCATCTTGCCATATCCTTGACGCAATTTTTGTGATAGTCTGAATTGTAGCCCACTAGGGGTGAGCGCGTCCGGGCAGCTTCACACCACCATGAGGCTTCCGAAAGGGGCGATAGGATTCTCGCAGTCGCAGCTTCCTATTACGATCGCATCTCTGATACAACGTTCAGTCCAGTCCAGTCCAGGCCCAGAGGTAGGCTTCAAACGTAATTTTCACTACGTTTTAGGTGGACATCAAGCCAAGTGTCCGAGTGCTGCAATGAGGCCAAGGGGAGCAAGCACGCAGGAGCTTTGAAGTGCGGATGGCTCCGTCGATCCTCGCCATTCTGAAGCGATCTCGGTCACGTTTGGAAGCTCTCGATCTGCTTAATAATACGCGACCTTGTTCGGTTACTCCGGCCAAAACTTGATATAGACAATCTGAATCACTTACACGGATTTTAGCCCATCTTAGAGCGTCTTGAGTGCGTACTTTTCAACGCTCTAGGCGCCTGGGATGGTGTTCCTCTAGTGTATTAAGTTTTCCTCGAGTTATTCATAGTAGCATTCGTAAGATATACGGGTATCAAAATAATATCAAGTTGTTTTACCACTTTAGGCATCGGCGAACAAGTAGCTACGCGATTGTATAATAATTATACTCTACTTCTCTCTTGAAAGCCGTCTCTAGTTCTACTATCGTAGCTTTAAACTCACGCTAGTCCCTCTATTAAGTCTAGTATCACCTCACACCTAAATATACTTTAATTACTCGCTTTTACTCGGTCGCTCTTTCCCTTCCTAATCCGTCAGGTTTAGTGCGTCTTTTATATACGATTATTCGGTCAAATTCGCCCGTCAATTCCAGCTCGACGAAAAACATCACTGGCCTCGTGGCCCAATGGCAAGGCGTCTGACTACGACGAAAATTTGTTGTCTACGATATCAAATCATTCGAAATAATCAGGAGATTCCAGGTTCGACCCCTGGCGTGGTCATCACTTTTTGCTCTGCTTGCGTCTGTTATGCTGTGGGTTGTGGTGGCGCATTTTCTTTTTTTTGGTGGTTGGGTGCGAGCCGGAGTATGAAAGTTGTGCATTGGTCTGTGCGCGGGTAGTCCCTCTGATGGGGGTGCGGTAAGCTAGATGTGCCAGGTATATATATGTGGTCCAATGAGGGAAGAGTAGTTGCGCACAAACAGGAACGATTAACATTTACAACTGTGGTGGAAGTGGGGGAAACAGGTTGAATGATGGAGGAGAGTTTGTGGGAATGATAGGTTTTATAATCTTTTGCTATGTATTGAGCATGGAAGACGCCACAGTTCCTTGCTTCAAGAGGCTGTCCATATATCTGACGAACAGGCGAGACCAACACCGCCTAACGTTCACATGCCCTCCGTACGCTCTTCCTTTAGCTCCTGAACGAGCTCCCTTAGGCTCGCGATCTTGCCCTCCAGATGCTGCATCTGGCTCTGCAGAATGGAGCTCCTGATACGTTCTTGCTGCAGCTGAATGTTAAGATCTTTGAGGGTTGTTTCCACGCGATGTTTGTGGAAAGAGACTTCTCTAGTCACGGCTTCCTGGATGTCAAGGGCCAGGTTGTAGGAGACGACTTGGGCTTCGAGTGTATTAATCATTTGTTGGGCCGAAGTTGCAGCCGGGCTGTCGGTCGACTCCGTTATACCGTCCTTAGATATGTACAATCGGTCAGCCAACAAGCAGATCCGCGGATAAAACGGAGACAAACCTCGTAGTCCCCTTCGTCTGCCGACTTTTCCATAACATACTCAAAAGTCTACAATTTGTTAGCCAATGAACATATATGAGGGTCGGATTAAACACAAACGTCAATTTTCTGCTCATACAAGGTAGACGGAACCATCACGCCGCCAATGGACTCTGAACCCTCAACGCCTTATACCGTGTCAACGCGAATGGAAGGATGTACCGAAACGATACATTTCACCTTCTTCGAAGCGCGCCTCATCTTCACGTGATGGTGGTAGTGGTGGTGGA
>JAWDJW010000047.1:0-14881 GCA_033119265.1 Coniosporium uncinatum
GCACGCGATGTGCATCCTGGCGCATGCGAATCCACCTACCTTAACACGGTAGCGAGAGCTACACGTCACAAATACGCCTACGTCCGAGCCTATCGAGAATTTCGAACAACGCTCGTAGGCGAGCGTGCCGCGACATCGGTCGCGTCCGCCGGCAGAGATACAGAAGAGGTCAGGAATGCTGAGAGGGAGGGAAAAGACTTGAGGCACGGCGTAAGACAGGTAGCAAGCTCCTGCAGTGATCGCAATATAACCCTGGATCCTTGTCTAGATCTTTTGATACGAAGGACTTCGTAATTCTTAACCGAGCGTATAGCAAATGCGATATGGCTCCAAAACCCCGTAAAAGCGCTTGGACGATATATTGAAGCAAACTCAAGCTATTGTCTACGTCCACTAGATAGCGCGCTCGGTCAAGAAATAAGAGGTCCGTCATAGACTGAGCCCAGTCAACCCCAAAGAGCCGAGGACCGTTCACCGCACGTGAGATGTGAACGCGGCATAAGAGCTCGCTTCACACTCGTGCAGGAACCAGGATTGAAGCCGCGACTCCGTTTCAGCTTCCAGACTGGACACGGAATGACCTCCGGAACCTCTTCGAACATCTACTACGCATGCATGGCCGAGTCAGAGGTCAACGACACCCGGATGTGAGCAAATGCGCTGGAGTGTTCAAGCTTTTCAAGAGATTTGCAGCAGGGTTGGCGAGCTCTTACAGCTTCCATACCCCAGGTTTTACCTCCGCTCGAAACAGCCGAGCGCGATTGAATTATCGACAGAGAAAGCACACGTGAAAGTACATATTTACTGCGTCTCAGTAGTATAAGAAGCTTCGCCGCCACTCATCGCTTGCGCAAGCCATTCCCTGTGATTATTTCTTTTCATCTCGCGATCTTCCCACAATATACTGTACGACTCTCTATTCGTCATACCTACAGCTCTTCCAACATGGACTCCATCGTCCAATACATTCTCAACAGGTCCAAACTCGAAGTCTCCCACATCAAAATTACCAACGCGAAAGCAAAGTACGGCGTCACCTTTCCCCTTCCCCAATTCCAACCCCCATCCCCGCTTACACTTCAACTCTCCACCATAGCTCTTTCACCATGTCCATTACCTCCCGCGCCACCGACACCGGGCCCCTCCCCTCGACCATGTCCCCCATGACCGTCGAACTCCATGGTCCCAAGGGCCGCTTCGCCCACCTCGACCTCCCCGAAATCCACACCTCCTCCCGCGGCGCCGACATCCACATCGCCGACCAGCACATCGACATCCTCGACATGGAGGCCTACCCCGCGTTCGTGCGGTCCATCATGCTTGACGAGAGGCTGACGCTGAGTTTGGAGAACGGGAAGGCGACGGTCAAGGCGCTGGGGATGAAGAGCAATATCGTTTACGCGAAGGAGGTGCAGCTTAGGGGCATGAATGGGCCGCAGATTGCGCTTGTAAGGACAGTCGTTGACGGTGATGGTGATGGAGGTGATGGCGATGGTGACGGCGTCGATGGCGGGGAGGGAGCATTTACGAATACCACGGTCGTGCGGAATCCGAGTCCATTGGAGATTGATCTTGGTGTTGTGTCGTTTGATATCTTGAATGCGGAGGGGGTGAAAATCGCGAGCGAGGAAGGGGAGATGTACTTGCCTAAGGGAGAGTCAACGCATACGCGGGGTGGGAGGGTGGTGAAAGGAGTAGGGGCGAAGGTGGGGCCAGGGAAGATGGTAGGGACGGGGGCGAAGGGGGGGATGTGGGTGGATGAAACGATTCGGTTCTTGAGTCAGGCGATTGAGATTAATGGGAAACTAGCGGTAGCGTGTAGTTGAACAGGTGGAAGGGGGTGAAGGTGAGAGGGCCACGGGTCAGGCTGCACTGCCCGCTTTTTGAACGGGTTGTAGTGGCGATGTTGATGGGATCGTGAATGAACACGACCTGTGCGCGCGTCTAGGTTTATGCATCTGTTGAGACAGTGATGAGTACGTGCTAATCTCACTAGACAGCGATTACTGGCTACAACACTGCCTTGACGGCGCGGAGCAGACGAAGATCCTAGAGGACTTCAGTCACGCGTGGGCCGACGTCTGTCATTGAGATCTCCATCCGACGCTCCTTGTGGCCTCAACGACTTACAGTACAGGTGTTGCCAACGTTTGGGCCCAATGATCGGCCCATCACGGGTCATTCACGCTCTTAGATCCGCTCGTGGCGTCTACGGGCTCGAGAGATGTTGTGCTTTCTGGAAAAGCCGATGCATATCGCTACACCGTCGTATATCAGAGTCCTTGGTAGACCGAATGATTCCCTCTCCAAATACCCTCGCTAAAGCCGCGGATTTGCCCGAGCTAAGACGGCCACTGACCATGACAATACCCCCAGGACAGCCGCCTAGTACGCTCTGGACAAACTGCTGCTGGTCCGTGTCTCATCCATTCTCCAGGGAGAAATTGTCGAGCATGATCGAACGTTGTTCTTGCTCATCATTTGGCCAACCGGCGAGAAGTGGTCTTGAGTGTTGACCAAGAATCTCAGCGAGAACCGAATGGCTCTTCTTGATCAGGGTGACTAGTGAGCCGATCCGAGATTGGATCAGATCAAATCTTGGCAAGATCAATGACCTTGGATCACTGATCTGATTAGCTTATTAATCTCTAGAGCATTCGAGTAAGCTTAACAACCGCTTATATTAGCTTATATAAGGCTCTTAGTATATCCTAGCTAATTAGACGGGAGCTAACGGGGCTCTACGGCTCTATTCGTTTACGTTACTAACTCTACCTATTACCACCACCACCTACCTATTATCGTCACCACGGCTCGCGAGCGATAATAAGCCGATATAAGCAGGATTAGATTAGCTTATTAACTAAATAAGCTGATCTGATTTGCTCTAGATGATCCCGATGTTAGCCCGGCTCGTGAGCGCTCAAAATGGCTCGGCTCACTGGTCACCCTGTTCTTGATACACATCCCAAGGGCATCGGCTGGGTCATGTGGTTGGCTAAGCAGCGTCCGGGTCGTCGGTCTTGAACCAGCAGACACCGGGATCATCAGCAAGTTCGGAAAGGATGTGAAGCTTCACCGTCGCCAACGGAGTACGCTGGGCCTCAACGGTAACCTCACTTCAGTTGTCGACCACTTCCATGGCGATGACAGATCAGTCGCAATAGTGCATTCTGTCGTCGCGGGTGCAGATGACCCTTCTCCGCTTTCTTCTCCAGCCACGTCGCCTCTGCGTTGCCACCACGCGTAAAGGAGTAGCAGCCTTACTGGGGAGGACTCTTCACACTGTGGCAGGATCCGAATGCGGAGCGCCGACATCCTATCGCACAGGAATCCAAGGCTTTCCACTAGAAGGTATAAGATGACAAGGACGAAGTCTTCATGCCAACGTCATCTATTGTGGGTGACAGTCCGCAAACTGCAGGTAAGCGTTAGGTATCTCTGGCCGTGAAAAGCAGACCGGTGGGACGCTCAGTGTCGATCTGGTGGTCTTGAGAATGCTTGTGAAAAGCTCGTCGAGGCGATGGCGGAGTAGTCCGTTCGTCAATCTAGAAAGACAATAAGTCCAAGCAGGAATCGGATGAATGATCAACAACCGACTCCGTCTTATTCCTGTTCATACTCATCCGATAATCGGCTTGACGCAGAGTCGCTCAACTGGAACGGAGAGCATCTAAGTAGCAAGCAGCGCGAGACAAGCCCGCCGTTAGAAAGTTACCCAATCAAGTACTTGGTGCCTGTTTTGCTAGGGAGTCAGGAAAGGAGTCTAGTCCCAAAGAGATTTGCGGATGGACAGTGTTCGCTAGATGTTCGCTAGATGATGTAGTATGAGTTACATGTGAACAGAATTGATAGTCCATGGTGTACCCCTAGGCTAAGCCGTCGGACGCATGGAAGTATCTGAGATATGTGGAAGAGGGACGTAGTAATGAAGAGGCTTGAACATAGGCTAGTGCACAATACAGTACGGCGGTAATCCCGAGTGTTCCACAATTCAATTAGACAGGGACGTTTCATATCATCGACTGAGCGTAGATTTAGCCCCTGTTGTGTCAAGGCAGTCGCTGCGCTGCATCTCCTTCGAGCTCACTAGGACCCAGTGTCCACCGACGGTCCCCCTCCAACTCCAATGGGCTCAAGGTTGCAGCCGCTTCGGCCTTGCCATGAGGCGCTTCCAGCTCTGACCGCTTGACGTTTTCGCCGTGCAGCTCGCCTACGCCATCCGAGTCGCCCGAGCCGTGTGTGTTGTCCAGTTGTCGCTGACTCCGTTGTCTACGGAAGAACCACATTAGTCCTGCTAAGATGGAAAGAAGAGCGATCGCGACACCAACGCCAATGCCTGCCTTCGTGCCGTTGGTGATGCTGCCTGGTGCGGGCTGAATCGGCGAGACAGATGTATCACTTGCATCAGCAGATACAGTCGATGCTGACGGCGTACGTACGCGACTGGCCGCAGCTAACACTGCTCGGTCCGTATCTTGGTAGAGTATGTGAATGGCGCTCTGCAACGCTATTCCAGGCGCAGCGGTTATTGCAAAGGTTGTAGTTCCCGTCGTGTAAAGCGCTGGAGTCGATGTCGAAAAAAGCGATTGGCAAGCAGTAGACATAAGTCCGTTCCAGCCGCTTCGTAAAGAGGTGTTAGTACATATTAAACGTAACCGCGGTAGCAGCGATGTGGGAGAGTGAAAAATGCACGGCAGTAGCTACATACCTGGGTCAACACATTGCTCCTGTGGTTGTTGGATTCGTGGAAGCGGGACCGTCTTCGTATAATGTTGATGAGAACCACGTCGTATACCCAAGTGGACAGAGGCCCGGGCTGAAGGTTCCGTTGGCAAGAGCGAAATCGGCCGGTCGGCAATCCAAGTCGATTGGATTGGAATCTTGTCGTATCTCCACCCCAGGCGTATTAGAAGGGCCAGTCAAGGTGAAATGTGTCGAGCACGAGGCGGGTTTCGTCCAAAGCGAAGTTAATGGCATGAAACTACTAGAGTTGATGGTGACGATATAGGTCCCGTTGTCAACGTCACTCACGATGACCGTGGTCTGACTAGCCATGAAATATCCTCCCGACCCGGATGATGTCGATGCTCGTGCTAGAGTAGATGTAACGGCATCATTTGGATCGGAAGTAGGACCAGAAGTAACTGTATCGATACCCCCTCCCCCCGCAGGAAGAGCTGTGTTGATAGCATTCGGGTCAGACGTAGCTGTATCGATATCAGTCGGACTGGACGAACGTAGGGATACCCCGGAGGTAGACATGGCATTAGGTTGCGTTCCCGCAGATCCCACTGTGTAGCTGAAACACACGCTTCGGCGATGGGAAGGAGACGGTCGTCGGGACCTGCTACAAACTTAATATCTCAATTGACACAGCAGGCAGCGGGATAACCAGAGTCGGTTGCATTTTGCTTTTGACTCTTCACCGGCCTGTCCGCCAATGGATACGAGTTCATGAACTTGAGGAACAATGGCTTGCAAGGTCAACAGTCGCAGTGTCACGCCGTGGCGTACGCTGAAGCCTTACAGAGCAGGCCGCTCCCACACAGGGCTTGAAATTCGCTTGCGAGTCATGGCCCTGCAGCACGTGTCCACGCCCAGTTGATTTGCACGTAAGTAAGAAAGTAAGGTGGTACAAGGTGCGGGCGGCGAAAACTTGAATACGAACGACAAGGCTGATGTACGAAGAAAGATCTGCGGTTTTGGAAAGAGGTGGCAAGCCGCATAGCATAGGCGCGAGCGCGGGTATATCAATAGATTATGATAGAGGAAAACGTGCACAAGGATTAAAACGATACGGGTGCGACCAAGTTGATAGATTGTACGAAGCGAAAAGATGCAAGGATACTCTATAAGCTTATTACAACTTGGCACATAATCAGCCCACCAGCAACAAACGTACCTCATCTAATAAACCTCCAACACATATCTCCCATCATCCTTCAACTGCTCAATCGCCTTCCTGCTATCCACCTTCTTCGCCCCATTGGCCTTCTCCTCATTCTCAAAAGCCTCCTGCAGCACCTCCGTCACATCCGGCACCGGCCACGTCGGTCCGCAGAGATAGAACGCTCCGTCCTCGCGGAAGTACGCTTTCCTGATATCGTCCATCGTCTGCCTCATGCGGTCCTGGATGTACACCTTCTGCTTTTGATCACGGGAGAACGCGCGGCCGAGCAGCGTGATGACTCCGGCGTCTTGGTATGCTTCCCATTCTTCTCCGTACAGGTATTCTTCGCGCTGATGACGGGAGCCCATGTACAACATCACAGCGCCAATCTCGTGACCCTGCTGCTTCTGCAGCGCACGTTCCTGGACGAAGGCCCTGAATGGCGCGAGACCGGTACCGAGACCCGCCATGATGATGGGCTGCGTAGTCTTGGGCGGGAGCTTCATAACGGAAGGCTTGACTGAGACTGTGACAGGAGCACCGGGTACAAGGCCGTTGAGGTAGCGTGTAGCTTGGCCGAAGCGGTCGCGGCCTTTCGGGTCGACCCAGGCGACGGTGACGATGAGGAGGGAGACGGAGTTGGGTTGCACGTTCTGAGACGAGGCGATGGAGTATTCACGGCGTTTCAAGGGACCGACGATACGGACGATGTCGTGGAAGGAGGGGTGCGCAGAGGGGAATTCCAGGAGGATGTCGGCATAGGTGACAGTGTCGACTTCAGCACGGCGCTTGAACTCGGTGGAGCCATCTCCTGTGGTGAGGGTAAGCAGGGCCTGCCTCTCCTTCTCGTCATCGGCGAATTCAGCGAGCGCCTCGTAGAAGCGTTTAGGTGGACGGCCAAATATGTCGACGTTCTGAAGGAGGGATTGGTAGACCGTGCGGTTCTCGAGGACGTTCGGGTCCTCGCGCGATGGCACTTCCACAATCTCTTCCGGATTGAGGGCGTACCACTTGATGAACTCTTCAACCTCAACCTTGTCATTCTCCGCATGGATGCCAAGCGCTTCACCAATGCTGTACTTGAGGCCGGAGTCACCGAGGTCAAATTCAATGTGGAAGATGTTGCGGTCGTATGACAGAGGCGTGAGTCTGCGGCGCTCAGCAACACGCACAACAGCGGTCTTGATGCTAAGATCAGGGCGCAGGGCAGGCTGGGTGCCATACGCCTCTTTAAAAGCCAGACCCTTTGCAGCGATGGTCCAGTCCTTGAGAAGCGTTGGCGGCTCGGGTTCAATCTTCTCGAACGCGGAGAAGCTGTTGATGTTGAGGTCTGTAGGGAGAGAGATGTCCTCTACCTCTGGCTCTACGGTCGCCCACGAGTCTGGGACTTGGATCAATCGGAGGGCCTTATCAAGGTCAGCCGTGAGCGCTTCCAACACCTCCGTGATGCCGTTGATGGAGGCAAGCTTTTGCTGGCCGGAAGTAAGAACATCCTCGCGCGCCACGCCGAGGAATGCGAGCTGGGTCAGGTACGTCTCAAGGCTGGGGTCCTCGGCGACCTTGGCAGAAGCGGTCGGATCCAAGATGTAGAGCTGCACCTTTTTGCCAGCGATGCCTTTGCGGAAACCAACAGGCAGCTTTTTCTCGAGCTCCTCGTCCTTGGCGCCTGGGAGCTTGATAACAAGCGTACCACCAGGCTTCAATGAGTTGAGCACGGCAAACTCGCCAAGTAGCTTCTCCTCCAAGACAACAGCGAGATCGGCAGTATCGACTGAGTAAGCAGCCTCGATGGATTTGCTGGAGCAGCGAATGTCTGTTCTAACCACACCACCCTGGACGAGATTGTCATGCCCAGTACGTACAGCAACATTAGATGAGGAATCGCCGGAAAGGAGCTGTCCAAGGACCAATGGCGCAGTGAGAGAGGCCGAGTCGGCCATGTCCCAGAAAGTATACTGCTGCACAGACTGATCCAGGATATCAACCTCTGCTAATTCCTCGGCGCTGGATGTGTTCAGGGCTTCGAGTAGAGCCTCGCTCTTCTGACCAATTTGTCGCAGGACAGCCAGCATATTGCTGGGAGTCCACGTCTGCTCGCGCGCGTACTTGACATC
This sequence comes from Coniosporium uncinatum, assembly GCA_033119265.1. NCBI lineage: Eukaryota > Fungi > Ascomycota > Dothideomycetes > Coniosporium > Coniosporium uncinatum. The sequence goes on from JAWDJW010000047.1 coordinate 8,008, forward strand.
GATGACATTAACATTAGAAGAATCAACGGAGAAGTTGATAGCAGCCAGCACGTCAGTATAGAGGCGCGAGTGCTCGTGGGTGTCTCCAACAATGGCTTTGTCCCTCACTTGGCCGAGGACTGCGACGTTCTGAACAGACTTTGGCAGTGCATCCAGGAACAGCTCCTCGACGAATGGCCTGTAAACGCGAACATTGATCACACCAACCTTCTCGCCGGTCTTGGCAAGGGCTGCGGCGATTTGCGAGGCCAGAGAAGCTTCTACGGTGCCAAAGACAACAAGAACAGATTCAGGCGCATCATGTCCGTGATATTCAAAGAGCTTGTAGTCGGTTCCAAGCTCGTCGTTGAAGGACTGGAGCAGACGGACAAGCCTGCCTTCGCTGTCGGAGTGCTTCTTCTCCGGTCCGGAGAGCTCCTTCAGAATGGCCTGGTAATTGTTGAAAAGACCCTTCTGATCAAGCACGTCCACAACTCGTGTGGTTTCCCTTCCCACAGAGATACCGTCGTATGTGTGGATTGCGGGCACAATGCTGGCGAGCAGTGTAGCGAACAAGGACATATGTTGGACTTCGTAGACAGACGTGCTAGACACCAGGCCGAGACCAAGTTCGTCCGCAAGCGTCAGCGCGGTCGTGTAATCCGTAACGAGGCCGGAGGACGATCCGGCAGCATAGTCTACCGCAGCAACATGTGCCACAAGCGGATTTGCAACCGCATACAGCAAAGACAGCTGATCAAGAGCGGGACGCAGCTGGTTCAAGCTTGACGCGGACGCGATGAGGCCTTGTGGAATGTGGCGCTTCTCTAGGTCAAAATCCTTGGAGAACATGTACCCTAGCGCGATTGATCCAGCTCCTGTACGTGTCTGCATCTCATGGATGCCTGTGGTGTATCCGAACGCATTCTTCTCCTCGTTTGCCTTCCAATGCTTCAGCGCAACGTCGAGGTCGAAGGTTTCGGGCGAGTATGCGAATATCTTGTCGGAGAGGGTATATGCGACATGCTGAATGAGGGTCTGGGCGGTGAGGTAGGTCGGGCCAGAGATTGATGAGAGAGGGAGGTCTTGACCAAAGGGCAGACTCGAGGATTTGTTCACAAATTGCTTCGAGTTTGCCTCATCCTTCTGTTGTGCGACATCTGGTGCGGCGCCGCCGCCGGATTGGGATTGTTGAAGATGCATGACAAGGAATCGCAACGCAACGCAACGCCTTCTGTGGAGTATTGAAATCCGTCAAAGGATTGGGAGAGTGTACTGCTTTCCTATGCGCAAGTGGCTTCACCCACCGCTTGAGAAGAGGAGGATGGAGGTGGAGGAGGACGTGGACGGTGTTGGAGGCAGGGAGAGGGTCGCCAACACGATGAGCGAACAATTTCCTCGACCTTGAAGCCGAAGTCGCTGAGAAATCGGCCGAGGGGACTAACGGCATCTCCATAACGGCTTTTTTCTTTCACTTTCGCCATTGGTGGATGACGATTTCGCCGTCAAAGTCGCAAAACCTGGTCAAGCGCGGAATCACGCCATCGCTGCTCCGGAAAATTGAGGCTCACCCGGGCCGACAGATGATCCGACCTCATCTATTGACTACCTGACCTTACTCAGGTCTATCTCACTGTAAAGGCAGCATCTAGTCGATCTTGTTGTCGAGTCGGCTCTATTGCAATGCCAACACAGGTCGTCGATTTCTCAAGCGTTTTGCTGGTGTGGTTTGCATTCCAACATTCCGGATTAAACTGGCCTTCTGGCCTGAAGTCACACCATGTGATCTCTTTCCCTTTGTCTCCGTTTCAATTCCATCAATGCAACATCTTAACCGCCTTACAAGCGCTTTGGGGTTCTATGGCGGATGCGTTAGTAGACCCGAATTTCACATTGTCGTAGTCATTCCCAACGGCAAAGCTGCACCTCATAATGTAACAACAACACCGCCTCCGATCTGTATCTGTTTACACGCATGTCTGGGTGTCTTCTGAGCAAAGCGTAAGAGGCTGCATTCCGAGTACGTATAGAGCTAATTTCAAGGACTCGGATCACGGAATAGCGACCGGTCCAAACCCAACACTTGAGCTGGCGAACCGTCGCCCGTGCGATCAGTTGAAAGCGACGACAACCCGCTGCTCGAAGACATAGCCGCTGGGCTAGGAGTAGCTGCGCGCTTTGTAGTGGCAGCACCGGCTAGAGGCTTATTAGCCATATCCGAAGACACTGCCACCTTGACGAACTTACCTGTCAAAGTTGCGTGCTGAGGTGTAGCCGCAGCCTTGGTAGCACTCTTCGTCGCCGGGGCTCGTTTAGAGACACTCGCACCTCTCTTCGTGGCCCTAGCGCTAGTCTTACTAGCCCTCACCCCGGTTCCGGTGGACGCAGCGTTGGTGCCAGCCGCTCGATCCGCACCAGGACGACCAGCGGCGCGAAGTCTAGCGGTGTCCCTCGCCTCAGCTTCCACGTAGTCGATGACACGCTGGAAGTTGCCTTCTCTTCTCTCTCTGCCCGATGCGAGGGTAGGTACTGGCGCAGCGGCTCGGCGCCTTGGTGCGGCGCCTGTTCTCGATGCCTTCTTCGATACCCTCTTGGGTGCGTTCTTCGAGGCCTGTTTCGACGCCTTCTTCGACACCTCCTTGGATACCTTCTTGGGTGCCATCTTCAAGCCGTTGTTGATCTGTCAATCTCCTGTAGTGGATTGCTGGTAAATGTGGCCTCAGTACATTGGACTCGATCATGCAATCTTATACGCGTCGACCATGGTATGCAGCAGTGAGCATGAGACAAAGGAACATCGACCGATGTTGAGTCGCTGTTTGCGGCAAAATTCATTCAAAACGTGCAACTCACAAAGAACCGAAGTCGCTCTGTCAGCTCTCTGTTGCTTTCTTTGACGCGTGGTTCTCAGGGTCAAACCTTGCTCGCATGTCGTGGTATGCTGGCCGCGACCGAGATGGCGCAAGTAAACGGCTATGTCAACGGGTGGAGGCGTATTTATGTAAAGCAAGCATGTAGATGTTCTACGAGTGTCCGGCATGACACAACTCATGGCCAGGAAGAATCCGTACGACAAGCTGTCTTCCGGCACTGGGTACTCAAGGGCTGAGAGCTACTACACAGATGCTCGAATCGACGCTAACACCTCCTTCGGCAACATTCCACATCTTCGTGACGAGCGTTGTGACCCATCAACATCATCAAGAGCAAGTTGGTATAGTCAGACGGCTGATGCACGTACGCTCACTCGACCTTGAATGAGCCATGGTATCGTTCGTCGTAAGTGCTTGACCAAATGCCCAGTCAAGGATTCCAAAACACTCTCCTACATGTCCAGTCCCTCGATTCCACTCAATGCGAAGAAAGGGTTATTCTTCTTCCGTCTTAGACTCTTCTTTGGCATCTGATCTGCCGCACCTTTGTCTTCCAATTGTTTTACCTGCTCCACCATACGCTTCGCCTTTTTCTGAGTATCACATAATAGCACACTACTTCCTCCTCGCATGTGGCCTAAAGATTTCTGTACCCTCTTCACGGTTGCCCTCGCAGTCTGGACAACTGGATCTTTCCTAACATCATCTGCGACGCATCGATAGAACTCCACTTTGTCGGTGTACCCATGCCCCAAATCGCGTCTTGCGTTTTGCCGCTCCATCATGCCTGGTACTGGCGCTCCAGTTGAAGGACCAAGTAAACTAACTGGCCCGAGGGCAGCCCTCTCTTTGACCGCGTGCAGTTGGTTTGTTTCTACGAGCCCGGCCGACTGGATGATGGAGTCGCAAGTTAAGCCGTCCGCCAATTGAAGATAGTGTTGTATTGTTCGATCGCGTGTGATGTCACGCTCGTTGTTGAGATTTCCTGCAGGCCGGTCTTTCGCTGATTCACCGGCCGACGTGTTCGCTTCGCCAGCCACGGTGGAAGCAAACCGTCTGCGAGATACCTCCGCTCGCCTGGAATCTTCTGTCTCCAAAGTTTCGCGGGCCAGCTCGATCAGCTGCAACTGCCTAACCTCCCAGTCTTTCAGTAGCATGCTTCTCAACGCGTCGTACTCTCCTGGCTTTCTGCGGGAAAGTTGTGGCGGCACATATCCGGTCCTTGTCTCGGCCTTGTTGCCGACTATAGATTTGACGCTGTCAAAGCCATTCAGCGCCTTTCCTCTCAGGCGTGGCATTCTTGTGTTCGATAGCAAACTGATGATCTTTATCTCAGGATTCGTCTAGTTCACGGGGATGCTGGAGAGATTGGTCGCTTTCCTCAATGCTTACCTCCTTCTCCACCTGCGTAATCTTTCGCTTACCTGAAATGAGTGACGGCCACTTCGATGATGACTGCGAGTCGGCGGTGCTAAACATCATAGAAAGGATGATCTGAAACTTCGGGAGCCATCCAATTGCTCATATCCCTTTGCATCTACTTTTCGTCCCACTGCTCTTTGGGGTCACCCAACAAAGAAAGATCTCCATACCTGGATTCTTTGTCCTCGTAAGACAGCCCTAGAGTGACCGATGATACGAACCCCCGGAACTAGTAAGAAGCGCAGCGTACTACAAGGCGTGTAAGGGAGTAAAAGCTGGCGAATCTGTTAGTCTATAGGTGCCATTCGACGGAAATACCACTTATCGCAGCCTCCGCTCAACTATATCGCATCCTCGTATAAGGTAGCCAAAAAGGACGGACTGTAGCCATGTTTCTTCGACGCTCCAAGGTGCTCCAGGGTTCCGTCGAACGCGTCCGCAATGGGTATAATCACGTGTCTAGTGAGCAAGATGCCGGATTGGACGGTTCCTTCCCGATACGGCCAGCGCCTCATGCCATTCCTCCTCAACCGTGACGTCCTGCGCCAGGGAAATGGTTCCGTCCCTTGGCCGCTCCGCCACCCTAGGCACACTGATGTGATTCATATATTCGACCCAACGCCCACTTCTTCAATCTCTCTGGTCTACAACAAAACATCAACCATTCATCAAAACATCATTGCCAAAACGGAAACAACGTAATGGCCAACAGAGACCGAAAGACATACGAGGATCAAGACCAGGATCGAATCATGGCTGGTTTGTTCGACAAGAAACCTCACAAGCATTTCTAAGTAATGCCTCAAGCATCTCCAATTATATCCGCTCAAACAGATTCTAGCCGATGCCCAATGCCCGGCTGTGGAGTCAACCACTATCCGGAGTCTTTCACGACATACTAGCGCGCACTACGCAACATGCCTGCTATGCTTGAGGTGCTCAAAGAGAGAGCGAAAAAGATCGAGGCTGCAGGGATAGAATTGAAAGAGGCGAAGAAGGACTTGGCGAAGGCGGAGAGTGCGGGATTCGATATTGAGACGGAGTATTACAGGCATGTTCGAGAGGAAATGTAAGTTATCTCTTCAGTCATCGTCTATCCGGCTCGACTAACAGTGAACAGCGGCGAAGAGCTAGCAGCGAAGTTACGTCGTATAACTGATGCGCTCAAAGCGCAGAAGCAGGCACAAGACGTAGTGAAGCAGGAGCAGACGCCACCGGTGTCCGACGACCTTGCCGACTTCAATTCAGGGTTTGAGGATGAGGGCAGAAGCGACAATGGCCCCGATGACCATAGGCCTACCGACAACGAGGACCAGACCACCAAGCTAATGGATGAGCCTCAGCGTCAACCCGAGGCGGAGCGCTTGCGAGGCGCTACTCCAGGAAGAGAAATTAGACCCGCGGTAGAAGCATCAACTCCGCGAAACCCACCTTCCGACCTGGTCCACCGCGGTTCTCCATTGACGCAGGAACGACTTGAGCAATGGCTCACTGAACGTGTTGACAGGACCCGCGAAGAGGTACTGAACGCGCTCGATCGGCTGCAAAGCGAAGCGATGAGCTATCTGGAACCTGCGGTCCAAGGTGCGAGGAGCGAGCAGTTCGATCGAGCAGAACAACAGGCTCGGAGCAGGACGAGATGGATAGGCCTCGTGGGCTGGTGCAAGGGCAGAATGCGAAACAATCACGCGGAAAGTAGGCGTACAGGAGCAAACAGACAAGTTGAAGACCAGATAGCAAAGAGCTGTAGATATTCTGTGATAACCGCCAGTTGCGATGAAAGGCAACCACAATGGAAATATGTTAACTCAATCTTTACCTTGGCCTCACAGATAAGCAGCAGTTACGTCTTTCATGACAACCCATGCTTCTTCCTACAAGTTCCGCACTGGTATGTTCCGTTCCAAGTATCCATACCAATTTGGCAGTGTCCTCTTATAAGCGGTGCCACTGCTTAGCTGCAGGTCCTCAATCGCACTCGCCCACTTGACAAGCATATCTTCCGCAAAAGCAGTCTGCATCTACGCCCTCGTCAGCACACTCCCGCGTTGCCTCACCAGAAAGGTCATTTAACTTACCAGCGCAAGCCCAAACGGCATCCCCGTACTCGAATGCACACCTGCCGGCAGCGTAACCATCGGATACCCCGCCTGCGCAGCCACTTGGTACGTCTGCCCCACATCCGGCGGCACGAGCAGCGCATCCAGCTGCGACCCGCCGGGCCCCATCGCCAGCGCGGCATCAATCCCTTCTTCCCGCGTCGTGCGCTGCGTGAATTCGAGCGCTTGGTAGTACACCTCATCCATAACGCCTCCGCTCTCAAGGCTCGATGCGAAGCCATCTTGTCCGGAGTAGAAGGCTGGTATGCCGAGGGGCCAGGGGTTTCCGCCCTCTGAGCCGTCGTTGGCGACGTTGTACGCCATGATATCTTCGAGGGTGCGGATGTCAGTGTTCGAAAGCTCAGAGAGGTAGGCGGCGATGTTGTTGTAGAAGTCGACTTTGACGACTGTATATTCGCTTTCGTTTGGGTAGCCACGTGTCGTGCCGTAATCCCAATTCCAGCCGTTGGGGCTGACTATGGTCTGGTAAGAAGGGAGCTC
>JAWDJW010000048.1:0-14789 GCA_033119265.1 Coniosporium uncinatum
GGAGACGCGAGTTGCAGATCATGTTGATGTTGGGCGTCAAGGCTGAGATCCAGATCCTTGAAGCCCGACAAGGGGGTCTGCACACTTGGTTGAGGGAAAGGCTACATTCTACGTCGAGTCTTCCCATGGTCGGTTCTTAGCGATATGAGGATGTTGCTATGATCGACATTACAGCAAAATCCACAAAATACGCCCCCGGATTCACCACCCCCTCCACATGCTTCACAAACCTCAACATCCTTTCCGACTCAGGCTCTTTCCCAACAACAAGCCTCTTCCCATAGGCCAGCCGCAAAATCAACCCGCCAGTGTACCGCTCAAGCCACTTCTCATATCGCGCCGGCTCCCTCATCAGATCCCTCAATAGCATTGCGCTCGCCAGTCTCTGCGCACCAGCGTACTTTTCCACGGCTGTAGCGCTACAGAGCGCATGCATCAATTTCCTCCCTTTCGGCCAGCGTTCCTCGTATGGAAGGAATACGGGCCGTAGGTTGTCGCTCATGAGATCGCATATCACGGGTGTTCGCGGCCTACTACTGTACAGGTTGCCGCGCTCACGGAGTAAGTCGTTGGCGATCTTTTCCGAGGAGATGATGACGTGTGAGGTGCCGGCGAGGGAGAGACCGTAGATGGGGCCGTGGGTACGGGACCAGTGGTGGAAGGGTAGCCAGGAATGCGAGGTGGGGAGTTGGGGGAGATTGCCTAGGAGGGGTTAGCCTGGGAGATCAGGGAGGGATTTGATGCCTTTGGTGAGACGCTTGCGGAGTGTGGTTAGTATAATGAAGAGGAAGATGAGGAGGACAATTGCTAAGGCCGCGAGGAGAGAGTTGTAGGGCATGGCTGACGGCTAGGTTGGAAGGAGATCAAGTATGAGAAGACAGAGGCCAACTAGTTTCAATAAAAGATGGAAAATACTAGAGTCGTGAAAACACGTTGAAATAAAGTGCTACACTATCTAAAGCGTACGAGAGCGCGCCTCAAACCCTGTGCAGCATGAACAATAATGTCTAATCGTGGTATCAGTTTCCCCACACGCGAATCATCTTCTTCGGAACTCCATGCGAGCGACGCACAGTCAGACTCCAGGCAAGAACCTTAGGTACATGAGAAACAACGTCGCAGGGAGTTCTCCGGCTATATATACATCCACGGGCACATTGGACGCGGAGTACCGAACATCATCACGTGCGTGAGCCGATCACGCGATTCCAGCGATGGACAGCTTGATAACGACTGAACAACTCGGGATGAATCAAGCATCACTATCTACTAAGAGCTCTAGCCGAACTGCGATACAGCAGCGTTCATAGCTCTCAGGCTCTTGCTCTTCTTTATCAATTTCTTTGGCTGCCTCTTTTCTTGCCCTTTTGTGCCTGTCTTCGTTGGTATACTTGGAGCATTGCTCTCGACGATGCCAAAGTTAGTATTCAGGCCTTCTGCGGAACGTTGGAGCTTTGCCTCGTCGACCGACCTGCTCCGTCTAATTATGTTTCTCCTCTGGTTGAAGGTGTCATCATCAATGGACAGACTCGTCAACGGCCAACTTGAAACAGACAAATGTCGGTTTGCCGGAATATCACAGCTTTCGGATCGCCCTCGAACGCTGCGTGACGGTAGCTCTTTCGTTCTCACGACAAGTAGTGGCGGACGTCGCTCTGGAGCATCGATCGACATACGCATATCTCGCGCGTTGATCGTTCTATAAGGTGTTGTACCACCACCACTACTCGAGCTTCGTGAGCTCCGCGAGGAGTGTAGTTGTCGAGATGGCTGGCGGTAAAGCCGTTGCTGCCTTAGAAGCGCCGGGCTCGGCGGCACAACTCGTATAGTAGCGCTTCCACGCTTAGGAGATGGAGACATGTGGCGGTAACTGTACGCTGGTGGATGCACCGCCTTGTATGCCGAATCCTCCCATATTGGTGGTGGTAGGCTAGAGGTAAAGAGGTAGGGATTGGTGTAAGAGGGAGTTCGCGATTGTGAAGACAGCGGACGGGACGTGTGAGCGGATGCTGGTCGGCAGTGACTACTATATCGCGGCAGAGAGAGGCTGGATCGTGAGGACAAGGTACCGCCAGTGATGGGCCGCTGGCCACTGTTACTGCTACTCATCGTTGAGGAACGTGAGTGTAATGGTTGCGGCAGGAGAGACGGACTCCGAACTTGCTCATCGATTGTAAATATGCCGAGGCCAACGACCTCGTCCTGAGGAGGTGCAAGCGTAGCTGATTCAAGGTCCGTCATGTTCAGGGTACTGGAGGAGCTGTCCTTCTCAGAGATAAGAGATCTTGAGCGAGTGGACATCGGTGACTGCTTCGCTAGGTTGGTAGGTGAGGCAGGAAGGGGGTTGGTGTGTCCGAACACATGAGCCTCAAACGGCCGTCGTACCATGGCCAGGACCACAAACAATGCGCAAGAGTCGATTCTAGGTAATTATTAGCACCTGGTCATCGAGGGCTTGTTTATACAAACTCACAGTGCGATCATCGACATGGCTATGCTAAAACGCTCCGCAATACAAGGGCTGCCAACAGCCCAGGACTCCCCTAAGGTGCCTGCAGGGTGGCAGAACGGTTGTCTGGCTGCTGAGATCAAGCTCCACCCTGAAGTAAGGGCCCAGAAGACGCAAAGCGTAATCAATAGCCGGAGTGCTATGTACGAGGCTTTGCGGCGCATCGTTGCTTGGAACTGATTACTAGTCCACTGCTGCTGGGACCGGGCAATATAGCAGTGTATTGAAACATAGCCTATCGAGGTGATCGACTGTAGGAGCACTCAAGTCAGCGACAGTGTGATAAAGTTATAGCGAATCACTTACTGATGCTACGACTAGTATGGCAGATGGAAGGTACGATGCATCGACAGCGCGCAAGGCGAACAAAAACGTGGTCGTTATGACGGAGGCAATAGAGGTCCAAAGGAGTACATTGAGGCAAACTGTGACCGCGACGAGTATCCAATGTCGACGTGAATGCCTTCCTTTGCCACATGCCCGCAAACCCATCTTCAAGGTGCCTATCTGTGGAGTAGATCCGCGCAACTTGGTCAAAATAACTCGCCAACCTGCTTGTTGCCGCTGTTCTTCAACTGTCGTCCTGGGCTTGACTGCGGGGGTGACTGTCGGTGTCGCTTAGGCAGTGATCATGAAAAGAATGATGAGTACAGCATGTTGACCGACCCGATGCAAACTCTTGTCCGGGACACCCGCCCTCTTCCCGGATATGGAATCTGAGCAGCAGCCAGGTGAATTGGGATGGTGGACAAAGAACGGTCGCGGCCACAGCTGGTAGTTGAGGAGAGCGTGCACGCGACTCCACATCGCCGAACGCATTTTCTTGCCCAACCTCGCGACGTGTTTCAGTCGCGTAGATAGTGGCTGAAATCAAAGTGGACCGCATTCTTTAGTGAATGAGACGGGGTTGGTGGTCGTCTGGAATGCGCAGGCAGACGCGAGGAATGTTTGCTGCACTGCCAACCTGAGGCTACGCTTGCGGTTTTCCACCACAATCCAGTCGGAACAACTCTTCAAGTCTGAGGACCATGTTGGTTACGTTGCCTCCACCACAAGCATTGCGGTACATAGTAATAGTTCGCAAGCGATACAGGCCCTTTTAGATGCCGAAAAGAACGGGCTGGTCAGCCGATGAGAGAGGGGGCCGGTTAAACCTCTATGAGGGACACCAAGTGCTTCGAGCAGCCAGTCTTCCATACAGCAGGGAACGAGGGTAGTATCGTCCTTTAACGAGCCAAACTAATCGTCCTTGGGATTGGTGAAATTGTGCATGATGCTGGAACCACTTCCTTTGGCGGAGACCTGCACGTGGTAGGATGACAGTCTCAGGTTTCACATGTGAAACTATGCAAAGCGGCCTCTGCGCTGTGATCGGTATAGCGAGGAAATAGCAGCTGACGTAGGGCAGCCGCGTATATCTCGAGTGGCTGCATACCTTGGGCGGTGGACTTCGTATGTAAAGAAGTTTGGGTAGGCGTACTGTTCGTCTGCTGGCTTGCGGTTTGACCAGAGATGCAACAGGCAATTGCTGGCTCCTTGTCTCTGCATGAGCTACAGGGGAGCACAGCTCAGGCCACGAAGGGGCTTAAGGTAGAATATCCGAAGTGCTCGACTTGCGACACGAGGAAACGAAGATCCTGACAAGCCGACTGGCAGCGGATCCTGGAGGGACTTGTGTCATGTACACCAGCACATCAGATCGCGAGAACGATGATGAGCAGGACAATCAAGACGACTATCAGCACACCGATGCAGCAACTGGACATAGTGTCTGCCATCTAGTCAGCCTTTAGCGGACATAAACTGAGCACTACAAACAAACCTTCGTTCTTCTTGATAACCCACCCAACTTTCTTGATCCCACTTTGCAGCTTCCCACCAACCCGATCAGCCACAGTATCCACTTCCCTCAATATCTCTCCTTGCTCTTCCAACTCCCTCCCCATATCGTCCGCCTGCTGCCTCAGCGTGCCGACCGTTCTGAACACGCCGTCGAGCTGCTCATCCTGTTCGTGCATAATCTGCATCTGCTGCTCTTGCTCAAAAGCCGCATAATCCCCGTCCTCTTCAAACGCATCAGGATGTGGCGGTGCATCGCCATTTGCAGCCTTGCCTTTGGCTTGCGCATCATGCACCGTCTTGAGCAGCTCTTTCCGCATGTCTTCTAGCTCTCCACCCACCTCCTCCACGAGGCGACGACGGCGGGATACTTCGTCGATGTCGAGGCCATAGCGGTAGGGGTCGTGCTCGACGGCGCGGACAGACTCAATGAGGTCCTGTAGGTCTCCGCTGAGGTCTTTGAGGGTCGATTCGAGATCATTGCGCGCTTCGAGGAGCTCGGGAGCTGTAGCAGACGAGGCTGTTGAACGTATCCGCAGATAGGATGAGAATAGTGGGCGTGTCTGGTTCAGCAGGGTGAGGACATCGCTGTCATACAGTCAGAAGGCGGCCAAAGCGAAGGCTAGAAGCTACAAACCTCTGGACCTGCAAAAACGGGTCTTCAGAGCCAATCGACGCCATGGTTGTCTATGAAAAAGATATCAAGCTTCTGCTCGATGGTAAAGACGCATCGGATGGAAGCACCTGTCCTCAAGCTCGGGGGTCCGCGCATCTGATACTTGGCAGTGACGGGCCGGGGCGGAGCGGGAATATGGAGGACGTTGGGTGTGATTTGTGAGAGCGAAATAGAGATCACAAGCCTCGTGATCGAAAAAACATCACACTTCAAAGAATCGCAATCTACAAAATCCTACACATCAAGCCTATGTTATTTCGAAGCGCTACAACTCTCTACTACAACGTTTCCTTGTGGCCTTCGATAGGCACGTGCTACCCTAATAAAGATAGGAGTCAATATTTCATGGGCGCCTTGCATTGGGGGACGCGTGCACGTGAATAGTCTGCTCCTGGACCAAGCCGCATGTAGAGCCGTGTGTAGAGCCGCATGCGGAGCTTCCACAATATATGTCTTCCTTCGGAGAGTGGTAAGCACTGCGAAAGTTGGAGTTGCAGAGATCGCGGACAGAAGCGCAGAGCTTGCACAGCCTCTACCCGCTTCCCACAACAGCCACTCCTGGTGAGCAGTACTGTGGCAGTACACAAGGTCGGATCATGAACGCGCGACCGCATGACGAAGCTACGCGTAGGGCTGCACGTGTAATAATGAGCCAACATAGTGACACTTCATGGGTAAACCCGTACCTGAAACCCTTACATAAGACGGTAAAAGGGGCGGAGCTTAGTCGGCCCGTGGTCTCCTGGTGAAGCTATTACCTGAGGACATTGCAGGGTAAATAACTTCTGTGCGACAGCATTTAGCTCAACTTCAGACGTCGATACTGAGGCCGCTCGCGACGTGCGATTTCCATATTCTCCTGATCGAACGCGTTGTCCGATGTATCTTGTTGCTGTCTCATGTTCCTCAAGTAGAACATTCGTCCCTTCTTAACAGTTTCTCAACTCTCTATACTCCGGCCCGGCACAAACGCTACAGAACCAGCGGTTAGTTAAGGAATCTCCGCACGCTATCTCCAGGCGGTACCTCAAGTCCAACCACTAGTAAGCCCGGTAGGTGCAGAGTCTCGCCGACGTAATACAGGCATCGTTGTTCCTGGTCACCGTGCAGCTCCGTTGAAAGTTGAGGCAGATTGATAGAATGTCACGCAGTCTGGAACCTTATAATCAGGTTTCCGCAACATCTGAAATAGCGCCGCTATGGCCGTTTTACCACGCTATGCGTGGCAAATGGATACTAACATGCGATATGACGAACCTCGTCCTACCGCCGATCTGTTTATTCAAAGAGCATGTCCCCTAAATCTGTCCCGGTCATTGCTCTTCAGCAACATTTACCTACCTGGAATCGGACTTGAAGGCCACAAGCATGGTCCACGAAGACGCAGACTCGTCACAGTGTCAAGAATCGAAAGAGCCGCTACTCGAAGACGGGCGTATATGGTCAGAAAGGGCCCTGAGCACTCTAGACTGGAGGCTCAACTTGACTTCTACGCGTCGCCGAAAACCGATCTTCTTTGCTATTGGAACAATTCTATTGCTGTCTTTGCTCTCTGTCTTGCGGTATAAGGCTACACACAAACGTGGACCGCCGCCATTTTACTGCTCAACATGGGACATTGCATCGAGTCCTCCACCAAAAGCCTGGCCACATATAGTCAAGGATTACCGGTATTGGACTCACTATGACTGGGAGTATGGCCCTTCTCTGAAAGACGCACCTACAGATTGGAATCGATCAGCGCCATCATCTGACGCGCACAGTCCAATATGGCCTTACAATTCGTTGACTTCGAAGGATATGAAGCCAAAGTCAATGGCCGACTCTTCTTGGAAGAAGCCGGAAGGGTTCAAGGTCATTGCGCTCATATTTTGTTTGTGTACCTGCATGTTACCTTTGAGGCTTTTCGTCGCTGATACGAAAGAAACAGTCGGACGTACCCACCAGGTTGACATTCTTGATTGCTACCTGCAGCAGAACATGAAGAACAACGTGAGTTAACAACATCTTCATTCCCTAGTTGAGTACTGAGACGGAGATTAGGGTGGATATCTCGACGCTGTCCACTTCATCGAACATACGACAGATGATGCTGCCTTGGAATGGCTACATAACCTTGTCAATGCCACAGAAGGTTATGAAGCATTGCAAGTGGCGCCGCATTGTAAGAAAAACCCACACGCGCAAGACTGCAGGTACGAGAGGATATGGGAGCACTTCGCGACAGATGAGGTAGATTGACTCAATCATTGGGTTGACGGCCGAAACACTGACAGATCGGCAGAATTCCTTGTATATCAAAATAGATGACGATATGGTAAGCCGAAAGGAACAACCTCGAATGCGCCGAACAAGGATTGATCAGGAAATAGGCATATATCCACGAGGAAGCGATCCCACGATTAGTAGAAAAGAGACTTGCGTATCCGCATCCCTTCGCCATTAGCGCCAACATCATCAATAGTCCGATGACAGCTTGGATGCACTACCACCTCGGAGCTGTGTATCCATACCTTCCAGAGAGAATGCCGGTCGGTCGGGGTAACAAGAGCCCCCAAACCTGGAAACCGTCCGAACTACCCATCCACCCAGACGACTCGGAATACCAATATTTCGACTTCGGACCCACCCCCGACAATGCCCTCATCAACAGCGCCATCGCCTCCGAAGGAGACCTCTGGAAAACCTTCGACCCCGCTCCCTTCTCAGGACACCGATGGCTACCCCTGACGCAAAACACAACCTCCCTCCTCTCCACCCCAATAAGCCGCATCACGCCTGACCCTTGGGGTGTGGGCGTCCACCACTGGGCCTTAGCGGCACAACAACACATGTCTCTGCTCCAGAACATCGAGAATAATACCCTACACAAATACTGGATGACGGCGGTGCCACCATTAGGCGACGGGCTGTTTAACATGCAGTTTTCGCGCTACAACCTGAACTTCGTAGCAGTCTGGGGCCACGATGTACGCGCCGGCGCAGGTATACACAAAGATACGAAAACGGGGCTGATGACTAGCACGTTGTTTGATGACGAAAAGAACATCACTGCCGATATGCCGCGCGCTCTGGGCAGGGAGATGATGATTGATACCCAGGCGCTTGTCGCGCACATGCATTTTCACGATCAAGAGGTGGGCATCCAGATGACGGATTTGTTGGACAGATACAGGGCCTTTGTCAACGACCGGATCTGTGCGCCGGCGAGGCAGAAAGGCCCGCCGGGGCTGCAGGGTGGTTTGGGCTGGACGCAGAAAAACAATGGCACTGGATGGTGGAAATGTCCTTGGGTTGTGGCCGACGCGCCGTTTTGATGATCATTGGGTTGGGAGTTGGCGCACGGGAATGGTTGCGACGAAGCGTTTGCTACGGAAACGACGAGGACAGTCGCCGGTACGAAAGATAAACGAATGTTCCATTTTCCATGCTTGATGTCGACCCAGAAAGAGATTCCAGAGATGAGAACCTTCCAGGGCGCGTTTTCGGAGTCAACCCCTTCGGCGGATTACTTCGTCAACCAGCAGTGCTCACCCCCTTGCATGCACGAAAAGTGGTTAGCACACATGTACCGATATGCACTTGTGAAGAGGGTTTCTCGGCGGACAGAATGAGTAATCCTAAGTGCAAAATTTGTTCACGGACATGTAGCTGGCTGGAAGATGTGACGTCGGCAACGTCCAGAGCAAACGGGCCGGGCTCTCCTGACCTAGTGCTAGCCGGGGTACGTAGCTTTACCACGGCGTCATAAACGCCTGGCTTTTAGACGTTGAGAATCCTCAGCGCCGTAGTAAGGCCGGCATGGTCGGACCTCATAACTTCACAAGGCAAGCCGTCTCCCCAAGCCATCTGCAGTATCTAAAAACATAAGCCGGGGGTTCGCCAAGTTCCATCTGTGTACTGTATCTGCGGAATCTGTTGCGGAGCTGGGCAAGAACTCCAGATCACATGCCGGCAAAACGTCGGGTCAGCGCGCCCTACGGTAAGGACAAAGCAGGCATGCGGGTAGCAAGAAAAGGCGTGCACTCTAAATTGTGGACTCAATCCCGTCTTCATACTCTGGAGTATCATTACAATGGAATCGGTCGTCTCGACGTCGCGGGTGGAATTGACCCTTCTCGTGAAGGCGGATGCGGGAAGTCCAGAGCTCGAGTGGCTCCATTCGCTACGCAGCAACGAGCAGTCCATGTGGTGGAGGTAGGGGGTTCTGCCGTTGTGACAGTACACTCGGACATCTCACTACCGTAGTCCGCGCAGCTAATCGGTCTCTAGCATCGGTGGCGCCGTGAAATCCCCAAAGGCTACCGAATCGGCCATGAGAGGTCAATTGTCAACCAGTTCGCCAGAGTTAAACGCATACAGGGTCGTCTATGCGGTACACGAGATCCTCCTCAATCCGACAAGCTCTCCTGACGCGGGCGAGTCGCTGTCCGTGGAACAGTCGCGATCTTTCACGCGTTTCATCGGCCTCGTCTCTCTGAAGTCACTCAATGCGAATAGCCTCGCGTTACCGGCGCATCTCACGTTACCAGTCTCCGCTGCGACAACAACGTTGGCTGCTGAGCTTGCCTACGCGTTCCTGCCCTTCGCATGGGGTAAAGGATATGCCACCGAGGCGGTGAGGGCAATGTTAAAAGTCTGCAAGAAGGCACGACATTTCTGGGCGCCTTACACGGAGGTCAACGTCAGGGCAATCGTAAACGAAGCCAATCCAGCGAGCTTGCGTGTAATGGCCAAGACCGGTATGATTGAACTTGGTGTTCACGAATGGGTTGCAAAGACCGACGAGGAAGCTGTGTTCGTGGCTGGCGAATGGCGAACGCGAGACAAACTTCACATCTTTGGCACGCATCTACTAGCCTAACTACGCTGAAGACGGCGCAACACGTGGGACCAAGATGAAGGATTCATTTTCTCTCGTTGGAAGAAGTCTGTGTGCTCACAGACTGACACTGTCAAATGTGCTCGGCTCTCTCCAGCAACGGTTTGACACTGAGAGGCTTGCCGGAGGGGAAGCAGACAACTGAACACCTTAAAACCATGGCCAAACAATCAGTTTAGCTACTCCGCGGGTTCCACTGTGTGTCTACCTGCCCTAGCAACCCTAGACTGGCGACAGCCTCCGCACCTAAAATGTCTTCCAGGCTGACCAACTTGAAGCTCGCTTCTTCACTTGTTCCTCCCTCCGGCAGCTCATTGGCGTCGTCGTGGGTCACAAAAAATCCGTTCGGAAAGTCCGCGTTCAGAGCGTTACCAATGACCGCAATGCCATCAGTATTACTTACGCGATCCACGCTGCCATCCATGTTCCCTGTGATGGTGAAGGTCATAACGAAGTCGTGTGGTGAGGCGCGGCGGTAAATGTTGTACGCACTCACGCCTTGACAGGATACGATAATGAAGCCTTCATCGTTCGTTTTGCCGGGTACGAGGGTAACTCCCTCAACATCCGCATAGAGGTTGCCTCCACTTGTGGAGACGACATCAACAGAGAAGCCCTCCGAGACGTCAGAGTCAGGCTCTGCATCGTAGCGCCAGAGACCCAGGGGTTCCTCTCCTACAAATAGCCATCCGTTCTCGTTGTCGACGACACATCCCTCGACCTGACCGCCGGATCCTGCAGTAAACGAGCGTAGGAAAGTAGTCGTGAGTGTGCCGTTTGCGGTGCTACCGAGCTCATATTGCAGGTACTCGGCGCTTTTGGCGTTGACGAAGAGGTAGGTCTTTCCGGAAGATGGCGACTTGAACGTACAGCTGCCGTAAACCTCGATCGGAGTGGGATGACTACCGCCTGAGATGGTGCGAAGGGTGCCTTCAGAAGTAATTTCGAAGAGGCTGAGAACGACGTGTCCATAGAGTGAGCTGCAAGATCCAATTGTCCAAGCACAGGAAGCGGAACGGACTTACCAAAGGGTGTTGTCTTCGCGGCACGCCGCAAACGCTAGGTCACGCGTTTCGTTACCGACAGCAAACCCATAGATGATATCCACGTTGTTGGGTTCACCAGCTTTGATAGTTTGCAGGAGCTTGCCAGTCAAATCAAAGACTCCAAGACTTGGACTTTCGTCACTTTTCGTCGTCGTGATGATTCTGGACAGATCTGGAGAGACCGGGCTGAGCCAGATAGCAGGATCATCCCCATCACCACCGTTGGCAACTGTTTCTCGAGTAGGCTCTACCAGCAGGAAAGAGCAATGAAGCCCACCCCAGCCTGCATCACATTGACATCTATTCGCACCAACGCAGGAGCCGTGGCCTGAGCAGTCACCCTCGCACGTTGTCTCTCCACAGCTAGGTCCTGCAAATCCTGAGAAGCAATCACATGTGGATTGCTTGCGGCCAAGACGGCCAAAGCGGTGAGCGCGCCCGGAATTATCGTAGGAGCAAAATCCGTTGCCGTCACAGTCCCTACATATGGCGGACCTTCCACAATGAGCGAGGCGGTTACTAGGGTTGTAGCGCGTGTTCAATGTAAGATTGAGCTGCGGGAGAATGCCCTGGAGACTGCTTACTCCAAAGCCGGCACCATCGTCGTATTCGAGGGCGTAAGCGATCGCACCGGATGGATAAGAGATTGAAGCAGTTTGATGAACGCTTAAGCCCTGTATTTCGATTTCTTGAGCGCCTGAGAGCTCCATGGTTCCGAGAAGCTCCAGAGATGTGGTGTAAACGGCGATAACGTCGGTTTCCGCAACCAACAGATAGTCTTGCTCAGCGCCTACGTAGATTGCAAGACCGGTAATACCGTCGTTGACCCCGCCGACAACATCCATCATGGGGTTCGCAGTCGATTCGGCAAGCTCGAACGAATAGACATTGCTGTCATCATCAGCGCCGATGTATATACGGCCTGCCGGAAGGGACACAGCGCAAGAGGAGACTTCGAGCGGCACGGGAAATGTCTGGATCTGCGCACAATCAGTATACCTAGAGAGCTTGACTAAGGACGGTCAAGGGGAAGAGAGAAGCCAGGGAATCGCCTAGAACGCCGCACTGAAATAGGCACACTACATCATTCGTGGAGTCTGAGGTTTGCATGCAGCAATCTCGATGCTGTACGTACCTCTACAATTTCAAATGCGCGTCTTCGTCGGACCAAGAACTGCTTGGCTTGCTTCTTTCCAAAAAGGAAAAGATACTGATCGCCACTGTCCGCCTTCCACGTGCACAACGCAGACCAGTCTCCCAGCACGGTCGTCTTGATCGATGGAATGGGTTCAAGATCATTGATCTTGTACGCACGAAGCACAGATGTAGGTTGATCGATTGAGATGATCAGGTCTTCTCTCCCAACGTTATACACGACCGTCATGAGCTTCGTGCGGCCAGGAGCGACGCTTGCAACCTCCGTAAGGCTAGAGGAGTTACCATTCAGACTGAACGTGTGGAACCCGCCGGCCGCAGCGCTTCCATCATTGCCGATGAGTAGCGGTTGTGACTTCGAATAGTATATTGAGGTCCAGTCCGGTTCGTATTCGAGGGCGGTCGCGGATATTGGAAGCTCAACTTGGGCTGTTGAACAGCCAAACAATGTGGCAAGGCACAGAGACAATGCAGAGAGTCTTACCATGATGAAGGCGTCGAGCGATGTTTACTGGCTTATGGAGAAGGCTCGCTATACCTTAAATCATCGCTTCGCTCCGCGACCGACCGCCAGCTTGAAGAGCACATGGCGCTATGCTTTTCCATGTAGTCCTTACGACCTATTGTGACGTTTGGAGGCGTAGCTCGAGCTCGCATACTTGCTACCTTCCGAACTTCGACAGCGCCTCGTGGGTGAGTTGAGAAGCAGTAATTGGTGCTACCGAGAGGGTCCGTTTCTTCTTCTCATGCCAAGTAGCGGAGCGTCTGGGCGTCGAAGCTTGGCTCGGGAAAGACTCTCCGCCCCTCTCTCAGAACGTCAACTTCAACATCGGGTCCCACGTTGAGTTGACGTGCGGCTGTGGAGATCTCAGTCTCTTATCGATGCACAATCAGATGGTAAGGTAGGTACACTTACGAGACTCAGTCAGTAGTGGCATTACATGGTCAATAAACTTGCCATGATTCTGGACCACGTAAGAGCTTATAGATTGCTATGTAGAACCCGCAGATCCGCCGTCAGCATCGATCAATCTTAAGTCAATGCCAGGCTGCTGATACGCAGACGATCCTCTCCAAATTCCTCAATCACATCTCCTGCTCATTTGTGTGTTTATGTGTCAAACGTCAAGTTAAAAGGTTTAGCTTTCGTGACTTTTGTGCGTTCTCTTCTCGCTATAGAAGAAAGAAGCTAGTGATGGATGCTGGTGTTACACTAAACTTACAGTGACAGCAGGTGAACGTACCTGAGCATGATGTTGGAGCACAGCACCAGCAAGAACAGACGTCCGGAACATGATAATGCCGGGTCCGCAGATAGTTCGTAAACAACGAAGATAGCAGGGTGAAGCTGTTCCCGGGGAATGCGAGCGACTAGATGCTGCAGAGAAAGGGAACAGTACCATAGATCTGCTTCAGCCTACTGCCCAGATGCTCGAATACGGGCTTTGAGATTCGAGACTGCGGCAGCGGCGAGACAGCGTGCGTGCTATGGCGAAGAGATGCATAACATGCTCATTGTACCTAAAATCGCTATCTAAGCGTTCAGCTGCGGAATGCAAGATCTCTGTCACGGTGGAAGTGAATGGAGTGTAGGTATGCTCCGCAAAAAGACTGGAAGCGAATACAACTACTCAGCGGGCGACAAGACCATATGAGCCAATGAACGTGATGAGGTATTTCATCTATCTAAGCGAACAGAGTCAAGGATGTCCTGCAAATAGTATACAGCGTCCTCTACAAGTTGGTTTGTCTCAGTAACGGTGCTGCGGTGGAGGGATCATAAGGTTAAAGACTTGCGCCGGATTGCGTCTCGCTTCTTTACGCTCACTAAGGCTTTATGTGACTGGTCATCATGTACTCCATCATGTACGCTAGCAATCTGAATAAACTGAAGGCTCGCAAATTGAGTTGGAGGAGGTGCAGGCTTTGTAAACATCGGAGGAACCTTTCGCCGCCTTTCTTGAGCGAGAGTTCTCCGGCATCAGGACCGTGACACTGTCATCATTGAGTAAGCACGCCGTAGGGTTGGCTTGGCTGCAAGCTCTCTGCTCAGTCATTGAATCCACAACCATGTCAGACTCGATACACTATCTTCGGGGAAAAGTTCGTACACTGCTGACTGTACGAGGTCGTTGACCAGCAGTCCTTTTCCGTCGCTGTCTGGACGGCATAGCTCTGGATGCTGTGACTGCGGTGAATCCTGACGTTTCGACATGCAAGGTTCTGGAATTGTCCAATGCTTGACAGAGTGAAATGCTTCTGTAACGTGGAAAAACGCCAGCGACATCCGCTGAAATACCAAAATCGCGCATACTGCTGTCGTTGCACGTTGGCCCCAGCTTCCGCCTGCTGCTTGTACCTCGAATCCCAACGTACATATCGTCATGCCAGTGGAGACACTTCTCATGCGCAAGTCTAGGGTATATAAGGAGTGTGCTACCGACGTCTCTCAACCTTCCATCAATCACCAATACTTGGGGCGCCTTCAAATTCACTGCTAGCCCTGACATCGCAGTCTATTCCAGCAGATTTCGAAACTTGAAAAAGAAAACCCCTTCAACTTAAAGTTCAATATGCCGACCTTCACCGTCTTCAAAGGCAGCGAGCAGGATGGTAAGATCCGCAAGACTACCGTCGAAAAGGGCGAACTCAGTGGCGACCAAGTCTTCTTGAAGGTGACCG